>CAUJAO010000294.1:0-13343 GCA_963082485.1 Eudonia mercurella
GAAAACTGTGACGCGAGAATTTTATATATTAGAAGAAGAAAAAGAAAAATTTATTTAAAAAATAATTAAATCTTCTCCGTCGCCGATTTTTAACAATACTGTGCGTTTATTACCTTACAATTACACGTTGTAATAATAACAGTAAGCCTGAGTACCTCGAGCAGTAGGGCTTTGTGTAATAATAACAACAGTGAGTACCTGGCGGCTGCGGGCTGCGGCTGGTGCGCGCGAGCACGGCGACGCCGCCGGTGGGCGTGCGCAGGAGGCGCGCGCGGCGTGCGCGGCGCAGCTGGCACTCGTCCAGCGACTCCATGCGGGCGAACTGCTTCTGGTGCAGCGCCGCGAAGTTCGGCAGCTTCGTGCGGGTCGGCTTGGCCTCAGTGGCCTTAGAAGGGGTCAAGCTCTTTGTAGGCAATGGCTTCTTTGACGGAGTCGGACGGTTCCGATAGTTTCACTGTCAATGGCAATGATTGAGATCAGCCGGCGTAACATGTGCCACGACAAAATTTTGACGACTCTCGTCTTGCGCGAGCGCATCCTCAGAGGTCGGTAAGGTAAGCGAGAAACGAGACGCTACACGCGCTGTTGGAAAATGAGAGTCGACAAAATTTTGAACTTGGCTGGCTATATAAGCTGGTAGGGAAAACTACTCTCAAGAGAATCAATACACCATCGCTTCGTAAGTCTACGACGACGGGACAACTTGTCCTCAGAAAAACCGGCAAAAAAACTCAGCAAGTTAATTTCTTTACTCCTATTCTTTTATTGCGTCAATTAAAAATGGTAATGATAAAGAAGATTTTTTGTTTTGAAGTTAATCTTATAGGCTAATCCGATGGCTGTGTTTTCTAAGATCCTGTATGTAAAGTATATAAGAGCAATATTAAATTTGTTTATAAGGCTAGATACACTATTGCGAATTCAGCATTAAGGCATTTTTTTTTTAAATTTGGTTCACACCTTAGAACATACACATACATAGGTATTTTATTAAAGCTTCGATTAAACATTTAAGTGTAGTTCCTAATATTAGTGAACACATAGCATAGATAGATGAAGACATTTCTTTATGTTTTTTTTTATATTTTACGAGTAAGCACAGTGCCTTGATCTCACTTGAAGTTAAGTGATGATAAGACCAATTGGTGGAAGCGCACTTCACCCGGGATCCTCAACTAGTAAGGCACTGGCTATCTTATCTCTACCTGCCGGAACACAACAATGTTACAAACATTGATGTTATGGCGACATATTTAGATAAGACGGTGGTAGCTAGCCAGGCGGACAAACAAGTCCTATCACCATCCAAACAGAGTACACAAACATGTACCCCCGGGAATCGAACCCGGGACCTCTGGGTCTAAACCGTTGGTCTTAACCACTAGACCACTGTGGAGAGGCGGTTAAGGATATTACTACTTACTACTTATACCTTGATATCATATTGTATTCAAAATTATGTGCAGCTTATCAAGGCTTAGCAACGATCGCTTACTGGACCCATATAGATAAAACTACAACGATAACCGATAACGTGATGGTACTAATGGTGAAGTATTAAACATTCAAAGTATTGTTTTCTAAAGTTTACGTGAACACTAACACTAATGTATCAAATAAACGCGAGTAGATCCGTTAAAGTTGTTCAAAATATTCATTCAAAATATGTTATTTTATTCAATCTAGTTTGCAAACAAGCAGATGGTAAGCGGCCACCGCAGCCTGTTGAATATTACATACACATATGTACATACATACGTGCATACATACGTACATACATACACACGTCCCGTCACGTCACGTCCTTCTCCCAAAAAGGTGTAACAGAGCATCAACATAACAAAAACAAAAATATTTTCGGCGGGCTGCCTGGTGGGTTACTCTTGAAATACAATTGCAATAATCAATTTCCAATCCCAAATCTAAAAAATTCAAATGGCACTCTTAAAAGCGGTAATAGCGCTACATTGGAATTAAATTGCGTGGAAATTGAGTAAACAAATTATTATCGAGATGGAGCATTCCAAAATTGCGAAACTTATCCAAATATCGATACATATTAATCGCATTGTAATTGTATTGAGATTGAGTTTGCGTCAAGAGTAGCCTACCTGGTCAGAACCACGATAGCTCAATTGGGAGCGAGCACCTGACCCGGTATGTCAGAAGGCAGGTTCAAATCCTTAACATTTGTGTTTTGTTTCGCAACAAAATTTGCGTTAAAATTATATAAACAAAACAAAAACATTTTATAAATAGCTTGCCTACTTCTTAACTGATCTTTAGTATTTGTAAAAATATTATGATCGGATGAACGACGGTAGTTGTTGACATTGAATGGGCGCCTTTGGCATTCAAAGTAAAAAAGTAAATAGAGTTGAATAATTTCGGCGGGCTGGTTAGAATCACGATAGCTCAATTAGGAGAGCACTTGAGCCGGTATGTCAGAAGGGTGCAGGTTCAAATCCTGTTCTTCAATACATTTTCAACCATATGTCTAAGACATAAAAATCAAAGTCCATTGGGGAAACTTGACAGTTTGTGTTAGTTTAATGTGCGAAAAAATATATCGCGAAAGTTTCTCGATTATTATTAAATTTTATTTGTAAGGTGTCAAGCGAGTCGGTGACATCCGCTTGCGGCCGATTCGCGATAAGCCATTGATTAGCGCGTTACGAGTCGTCGCACTTGCATGCAATAACGACAGGTGTACACGTCCGGAAGGAAGATGACGTTTAGCCGCTTGCCTATGTAGGATTGGCAAACCATGGAATTCATATGTATGCAGATTAATTGATAAGTATCGATGGCGTAGTAGTTGAGCACCGTAACCTATCGAACTTGTATTGAAATCGTATAAATGACGTTAGTTCCATTTACGGCCGTGGTGGCGCTATATCAATTTTCGTGCGAAATTCCACTTTTACGCTCACGAATTCGATAATTAAATTGTTCGTGCTAGACATACAGACCGCAAACGTTACAAGTTGAACAGACAAGTGACCAAAATACCCAGTGTTCTCAACTGACCGATCAACACATTACATTACAATACAATGCGCGCCATCTACACGATATGTAAAGAAATACAATAGCTATCGGTTATTTAATTTATAACATTGAAACATTAACTCTTGATGTAAAAGAACACCCTTATATTAAAATGAACACTGCCAAGTCACTTTTGTGCTTTCGGTTTTTTTTTGTGTATGATTTGAGCTGCCACGTGTGAAACGAATCACCTTCGGAGGTTTTCTAGAGGGAACGGCATCACGCACTAAGGCGTGTCCCCGTGCCCTACTAGATTATCCGAAGGGTTCGGATCGGATCGGATACACTCTGAGGAGTTGTTAACTATGGCTTGAAGTACCTTAAGTTTAGCATTGCCCCTAATATCCAGTTACCCTGTAAAAGCTATAGGAGGCTAACAACACACAACCCCCTTCTAAAACAAAAAAAATGGTGCTCATTACATATTTACACAAGGTCTCCCTCTCTGTAGACTTACGAACTGATGACATAGTGCCAGTGCCTCAGTAGTTAGGGATTCCGGGTGAGGTGCTTCCACCTTATAATCACTTAACATCAGGTGAGATGAAGGCTTATCCGTAAGAACAAGGAAATAAACATTCATAAGAGCTATAGTTGTAGCCTTAACCAAATAAGAATAAGACTAGATTTTAAATTGATTTTATAACCTGTGGCGCTGGAGGTGCGCGGCCGCGAGAGCCGGTCGACGGAGGTCTGCAGCCCGTCGGCGAGCCGCGAGCGCTTCACGCGCGCCTCCACGTCGCTGTGCGTGTACGAGCGCTTGCGCGGACCCGCCACACCTGCGTCCGCTGCTGGATCGTAAGGAACACTTAGCATCAAGACTCACGGCAGCCAAATATTAAAAAAAGACGACAAAATTTATATTTCAATATTTTCAAAAAGTTTAACTTTTACATGCTAGTTTGAAACCCTATTATTAAACATGCAATTTAAAATACTACCAAGTAGAGAATAAATATGTAGTGTCTTTGACTTTGTAGGCGGTGTATTTTCAAACTTGTTTGTGAAAAGCAACAACCAAAATAATAGTTTTTGTTTTATGCGAATTAGTAACACATTTGTAATCTCATGATGTAGCTGCAAATTAAAAATATTTTTATATTGAATGCTTACCGCTTTCATTAAATATGAAGCTCTTATCAGATCCTTTCAGGTTAGACTTGATCACCTTCCTTTTTTGCTGCATGACGACATCAGGGTTGTTAATGGGGCTGCAGAACATCACCTTGGTCATCCTGGTTACTGGCTCAACCAACGAAGACCGCCTTCCCGTCTTTTCAATTGAATGAGTCAAATTCAAAACACTTTTTTCCTTATGAGAGCTCTTGGTAACATGGAATGGGGTGCAACCAGCTGAAGGAAGAGACATCTGCTTCACTGGAGTTCTTTCAGCAGACAGTTTGGGTTTTGGCGACATTATAACTTCAGGACCTTCTTTTGTGAATGTTCCTTCACGCTTCAAGGGTGTTACCGCTATGAGTTTTCCATTAGGAGTTTGAGGTGCTACTGACATATTCAATTTGTCATTCAAAGTTTCTGGGGTTTTATCTAGTACTGGTGAAGAATCTGGTTCTCTAGATTCATCCATACTACTTTCGATCAACACAGCTGTTGTATTAACAATGTTTTCAATGTTCGAGTTGTCACTAGTTATGCTGATTTTTGAACCATTATTGGATTTGTTAAATGTCAAGTTAATGGTTCCATCAGAGCTTATCAAAGACTTGCTATCAGATTTACGTTCAGTGTTTTCAGAAGTTGAGTCTAGTTTTGTTTCTTTGTCAAAAGTTGTGTTAAGAATCAGTTGTCCTGACTCTCTGCTCTCGTCAAATGTACTGTTCAAAGATATTGGTTTCTCTAAAGTAGACCTCGGTCTAAGAGATTTTTTCAGGTCATTATGTCCTTCATAAGTCACATTAAGTTTGTCAGGTGAGTCTGTTTTTTCATAAGTGGAATTAAGTTTAATTGGTGTACCTGATTGTTTCGATGTATTATTCTTAAGACTAGATTCTCTTTTAGGTCTTGGTTCTTTTTCAAAATGGATGTCCAACATTTCTTGCTCTACTTCATTGGAGTCAATATTAGCAGCATGTTTATTTTCACTAACGTTACTTTGCTTTGGTCTTATTGCCTTATTTGTTTCCTCATTTGTTATATCATCGCTGTGGTTAGCTAATTTGCTTTTCTTAGACCTCTTGGGATTTCTAATATTTAAGATATCACCATCAGTATTTTCATCAGGTTTACTACGCTTAGAGCTTCTACGTGGTGATTTTCTAAGTGTTTCTTGAGGGACTTCGACCTTTGATTGAAGTGGTTCAGGGCTTCCCGCAGCACTGTGAAATGAATCTACTGATCCATTGCTCTTATTAGGACTAGCATTTTGAATATCTGCCTTACGTTTTATCTTTTTCGATTTTTTTGGAATTTCCACTTGTTCATCTTTAGTTTCATTTGCAACAGTTGATGCAGATTTAGCTTTTTTCTTTTTACCTTTCTTAGATTTCTTTTTATTTTTTTCTTTAGGCAACTCTTCAATAATTCCATTCACTACATTCTCTTCTGCATCGTTTTCAGCAGACCTCTTGGCGCGTCGAGATTGCCTGGTCTTAGAATCAAGAGAAACCTCACCAATATTTAGAGGCACATTGAGATTTTGTTCCTTAAGTGTAACTTTGTGATCAACATATAACGATTCACGGGCATTCTTCCGAGCAGCATTCGTATTGTCATAAATATCCTCGCTAGTTGGGAAGCTCACGTAGTTTTTTCGTTTTGTAGGTTTAATTACAGCGTCATTGCAATTCTCCTTTAAACGTTTATTTTTAGCCTTCTTCTCACTTTTGAGAGGTAGTTTTTCTTCAGGATCATTATGAGTTTCAGTAAAAGAACCATGAATACCTAAAATTTAAAAATAACACACGTAAGTAATACCAAAATTTAAAATTTTATATTATATTAAAATTACAGTTAACTTACGTTTTCCAGACCGTGTAGACATCTTAAGAAATATAGTCTTAAGTCATTAATTATTCAGCGTTTCAATATTTAGCTTTCCAGTCTATCAATAATTATTTAGTTAGAAAAACACCTTTAATAATCCGTTGTTTGTATAATCATCACCGTTTTATTTCAAATTTATTACTTTTATTTTGTCTCAAGAACACAAAGCGATCAGCTCATACAGTCTAGTCATTTGATCGTGACAAACATGTGTTATTATATGAGTCTGACTAATTACAGCGTGACTTAGAGCATTAAACCATAATGCTCTAAGCAGCGTGAGGATATGATTATGAATGGCATGCTTTTATTATAAAAGAGATTTTTAAGATTGTTATTTATTTTAATTATGAAGAAAGAGATATTAAATATTTATAAAATACAGTGAAAAAATTAAAATGCTTACCAGACCCAGCCAGGAATCGAGCCTGGGTCTCCCGCAATCCGGGCGGCTGCATGCACCTGGCTGCACTGGCGGTGGGTGACCATTATGCTACAGGGAAAGCTGACGTAGGTAATAATTGCACTGAATTTTTTCACTGCTTTGATTTTTGACTGCTTTTAGCGGCAGCAAAGAGATATTATTATTTTTAGACAAAAATGGTGTACTACACAATATAGAGCAATAAAAGAATTTGAATTGAGATATATTGCTATTGATCTACGGGTATTGGTATCATGCATCTCTATCTATACAAGCACTGAGCTTTTATTAATTAATGATATATCATCAATAAGTTAATAAAACAAAATTAGGTAACGTATATAATTTCATTAAAAAATAGACTGTATGGAATAATACATTTTACCTGTTCTAAACAGGAGAGAAAAATAAAACTTATTGACAATGACATTCTTCTTGGCGGAAAAGTGAAGAGTCACAGTCAAATTCTCTCAAGAAATCCGCCCGAGGACTTAGTAAAGCCCCACATCTTTACCGAGATACTCGAGGGGTTGGGGGTATATCATTTCTCCCTTCTCATTTCTATTATCATTCATCATCATCATACATGAAAGAAATATTTAAGTATTGTAAGACTATTTCATTGGCTAAATGCTTGTGCAAAAAAAAAAAACTTATTGACGTTTTAAATGTCAAATCAAAAACACTGAAATAAGCGGCTACGGTTACATTACATAGTTGACGGGTTGATATGATAAGTAAAGTTTATAAGGTTAATGTGCTGTAACATGATGAAATAGATGTTATAAAGAATATGTGAGATTATTCCATATTATGATATTGTATTTTTTCATAGAAGAAAACCTTAGAAGAAAACTAATCAACATTCTTTGGGCAACGCTCCGCATGAATGACTCAATACTGAGAATAAACAATGGTGAAGCCGTGGGTGTATATCGTTGCACTAACAACTTTGTGTATTATAGCCAGTAACGGAGAACGTGGTTATTATCTCGGTTGTTTTACATTAAACGTCGAAGATTTGTTGAATACACATACAGGACAGTCGGTAGATGTGTGTCTTTCTGCTTGTGAGCAAGTTTATTACAAGTATGCTGTGATAGGTAATGAGTCCACTTGTTTTTGTGGTAATGCACCCGGTCTATCGCAATTGCCGGCGGATCATTGCGATACGCTATGTCCGAAAAACGAGACCCAGAAATGTGGCGGCGTGAATGCATCGAGTGTTTATGACACAGAGGTAACTGCGCCGGGGCCGCCGGCCTCCGTCGAGCTGGTCAACGTGACGGAGACCACAGCCCGCGTGCGCTGGATGCCACCGCAAGCCTACTCTTTTGTCACCGGCTATGTGATGAAGGCGGTTGTTGTTGAGACTTACGCGGACTTCATAATGCCGCCGCTCGAGTGGAGACTTTCAAACAAAACTCTTCACAATGAGCTATTGAACCTGCAACCAGGATCAACATATACTGTGAGTGTTGCTGCTCTTAACTATGATGAAGAAGGTCCTAATATAACCACCACATTGACAACTGTCATTGGCACCCCTGACCCCAGTCCTCCAGAAATAGAGATAAGAGAGAGGCGTGGTAATAGAATGTCAATCCACATACCAAAAGCTAAGAATGTGAATGGTCCAGTGTCCATGTACAGGGTGGTCGTCTCAGTAGAGCTTTACCAGCAAGGCTACATCACAGAGACTCTGGGTAACTACACTTATGCCACGGAACATGGCTTGCCTTACTACATCACAGCCGAGTTAGATCCCTATGACATCAACAATGATTTTACTATTGGAGACCAGAGTACTTACAATGGGTTTTATAATGCTCCATTACCACTCACTAATGATATAGATGTATCCCTTGGAATAGTTAGTGAAAAAAATCATGTGAAAAAGATTAGGTATGCAGAATCTACAAAAAAGATAATATTAAACATAAATGAGCCTGAAGAAATGTCCCCATTGGTGGTGCTTCTTGGAGCTGGTATTGCGATTGGTGTGGTGCTGCTGTTGATAGGAGTAGGATTCCTGATCATACTAAGAAAAAAGATTCATCTCGCACGCCTTCAGAGAGGTTCTCAATCTCTGCCTCTCAGTCTCAGTGAGCCCTGTGTGGAAATAGAAAACTCAGGTTTCCTCCAAGATGAAGACGAAAGAGTAGACTATTATGGAAATTTAAAAAGAAAACTTTGGAATATACCAAGAAGTTTAATTGACATAGATATCTCATGTGTTGTAGGTCTTGGAAGTTATGGAAAGTTTACTAAAGGCAAAGTACAACAGCACGGTGCTCAGACTTGTGGCTTGGTCCAGGTTGTTGCTGATAGGGACCTTGAGAGATCAGATAAAAAGCTGATGTTGCAAGAGTTGGACCTTCTCATTAAATCTAGTGAACATGAAAATGTGATATCCCTCCTTGGTATATGTGAGACAAACACAACATTATTTGTGGTTTTGCAGGATTCAAGGCAGACCCTGAAAGATATGTTGCTACAAAGCAGGCAAAGAGACCTGCAGAACAATAAATTTTGTTTAATTACAGAAAATAAGCTGCTCCAGATTTGTGTGGATGTCGCAAGAGGCATGGAATACTTACAAAGTAAAAAAATTATTCACAAAAGACTTTGTTGCCGTAATATATCAATTGGAGATGATGGTTTCGCTAAAGTGTCTGGTTTCGGATTATCTCATATGAGGCCATTACATGAAACACCTGATTACACAAGGTGGACATCTCATGAGATGCTTAGACAGACCAGGTTCAACCCGAAAGCTGATGTGTGGTCATTTGGATGCTTTATGTGGGAGGCGCTGACGTTGGGAGCGACGCCGTACTCCCACTCGGGCAGCAAGGAGGTGGCGGCGCGCGTGCTGCGCGGCATGCGGCCCTCGCAGCCCTCGTACGCGGGGGATGAGCTCTTCCAGCTGTGTCTGCAGTGTTGGCAGGTGGACCCTGATGAGAGACCCACATTTTCTTCCCTACTCAATGAACTTTTGCCATTCTCTGAAGGACCAGGCACTAGGTGTTTAAGTTTTACTCATTACAATGGTTTCAATTATGAACCTCACATTCCACAATATGAAATTGTTTCATAGCCATAAGAGATTTAGAAGTTACTGTGTCTTAATTAGGTCTGAGCAATATTTTTTGTTTATATTAGTTTTGTAAGTATGTATGAACTGTTATCTTAATCCAAAGAAAATGTACTGGACTTGCTGCCATTTGAAAATTGATGAGCATAATCTAAGCATCTCAATTTCTTCAAGTACTTACCTAATTATATTCTATTTCCCACTGTAAAGGTGACTTCTCATAAGCAATATTTATTGTTACCATTTTATTATATATTTGTATGAGTTCTGACTTCTGTATGTAAGCACAGTCTGGTCTGCCTTGTGATATTCTAAATTACACTTTACAAGAACCAAAATACATACTTAATTTCAAACAAGATAATTTAGCACAATTGGTTTGGTAGTAGGAGACAAATTCCACAATGTAAATCTCATTTCTAGCAAACCAAACCACACTCAGTAGGATTAAACTTAGCATAAAAATCTTTGCACCCTATCATATAAAACTTCATTTATATTTAATAAAAGCTCAAAGACAATTACGTTACAACCTTAGATATAAACTTTTATTAGTCATGACATTTTTTTATGTAATTGTTTGGATTGTATTCAATTTAGTTAGTAGATGACTCTGTAAGTTTCGCATTCCGTCCATTTCCATGAGAATCTCATTTTAAATTTTGTACTTGAAGAGTATGTGAGTAATATACATAATTTCGCAACAAATACGAATAATTTCTTTTTATTCGCCCTAAACCCTGTCGTAATTATGGTATTTCTATCTGCGGGGAAATCTCGGGAACATAATTAAAACAACAGCTTGTTTTGCATTTATTTAATGTTAATATAATATAGACAATGTTCAAGGTACCTTTTATTGGTTTTTCGAGCTTTTAAACACTAAGACATTGTAACCTTCCATTTTGCCTCTTATCTTATACAACATTGCAAAATAACACTTCATTAAAATCAATCTTGACAACTAAACAATAAACATTGACTAAAATATACCGAATTTTAAATTCAAAACATTTAACATTTCATTTCAAACTTAATTAAAATTATTTCTCGTACATAACATTGCAGACCCGTTTATCGTAAACCGAGATAACAAAATTAATAATAAAAATAAAAACTCCATCACTGAAACGAACAGCGACAAACGTTTCAACATATCATGTCGTAGACAACGTACCGAGCCGGCGCGGGGCGCCGCCTGCCTACACTTAAAATACGCAACAAGTTATAATTCAATAGAATTAGTATAACATATCAATCTCAACATGTGTAAAGGTTGATGAGACGACTGCGCGGCGCTCCGCGCGGGACCGCGGCGACCACCCACATGAACCGAGCGAAAAAGTTAATGATAAACAATTATATTACAATAATCCCTACCGATCGGGACGCGTTCGTGACGATGTCAATATGCGCAAGTTGATTCCTCAGTCTTTAATAAATTGATGACAATGAGCAAGGAGAAGAACGTAAATGAAACAATGTTATGCAATTATATACAGATCGTGAGCTGACGCCCGGTCGAGCGGTCCCGCGCGCCCCGGCCCGGGCAGCCGGGCAGCCGGCCCTACACCTGGCCAGGCACCTCGTGTCGCGACGACCACAACAACAAATTCAACAACATTTAGTATTAAATTAAAATGAGGATGAGATGCGCGGCCTCCGAGCCGCCGCCCGTCCGCGTCCGGCTCTACGTCCAACCTCGTACCACACCGTAACCCAGTGAACAGTGACAATCAGCTAACTTATCCTACAACATCCAAATCCTTATGCACCGGAGCGCCTGCGCAGTGAAGCGGCGAGAGGCGCGCGCGCACCGCAGGCGCGGCGGCCTTGTCTCGTACGTGAGTAGTCGGGACGAAGTCGCACTATTTATTATCTTTCCACGCTATTTAACTTTATTCGGGTAGCGTCACCGCACTAAATTATTATTTTGTAGTCACGATAAATACTCTCAAATATTGTAACAACTTCAGTATAACAACGTTAACATTTTCCAGTATTTTTAAATTATCTATACGTACCCATTATATTGTTTTAACTTGATAATTATAACTAGGACTCCATCGATAACTATCAAGTGTGGCCCCGCGGGGCGGGTGCTGCGAGAAGGAAGGTGCACAAGTGGAAATCATGAGGCCCGGGGCTCGCGCGACTGGCGCGCGTTCGAAACGAAATCTCCCTTTGAATAATTGACGATTCCCTTACACGTACCGACTAATCAAGATTTAGATCCGATAAAATTGAGCTTGTAAAATCGACGGTTGCAGGTTTCATGCTGGGAGGTTTTCGCCAACACGCCCTGAACGTTCGAGGCGCGCTCGCGGCCGCTGCGGTATCCATGAGTCGAGGATTTTTGTGAATTTATCTTAAGTTACAAATAAAGAACAAGATTGCTTCAAGGTTGGGTGCAAGAGTCTGCGAGTGACACTTTACGAGGTCACATTCTCAAGTTAGGAATACAAAAATATTTCAAATGACTTGGATTAATTTCCAAATAGCTTGTGGATGCCCCATGCGGCGGTCGTGGACGTTACTGGACGGCGGCGGACGCCGGAGCCACCGCGCGCGCGCACTGCCTCTATAATTGACAAAAGACGATATCTGAACCTATCCCCAAATATACAACATTATACTAAGATGAGAAAGTCGAAAACACCAGAAAGTTTGAACAGCAATACCTAAACACTTTAAAGATTGAATATATAATAATAACTAGCTACTTTAATGCATCTACACTGTAATGTTACCTACATAACACACGTATAGACAGTAACAATACACTTAGCTATCGACACGCCGCTGCTGGCCGGCCGGAGAGCTCGCGGCGATTCATTTATCACTAGGTCATTTATTCACTTTCATGGAAGTACCGAGGTCACAAGTGTTCCATATTAAAATTTAGTTAAACATTATTCATCGTGAATATTCTTAATGAGAAATCGTCTCTCGAGTCCTTTTCTTATAAACTATCGTAAATAACTCATTTAAGCCGATCCAAGTAACAGTTTCATCTATTTATTATGAATACGATTTCATTTTGTACTTGTTTCCATCTGCTGACAGGTAGCGGGCGCCACAGCGGAGCCGCGGGCGCCCGCGCGGACATGGCACTGCTGAGGTAACGACTACCGAGGACTAGCTCCGCGCCCGGCGGCCTGGCGCAATCACTCGCATCCATTCACCCGACAACACTACGGAACAGAGCGGCGCTGAAGCTGACTCGCGCACCACGCGCTGCGGCTTTGAATGAGAATATGTCAATACAATATTGTCCTCTCGAATATTAAATAGAAATCTGCATTTAAACATTTAAAATATACATCATTTATATTTTTCTAATAATCTGGACATGCGTCAATTCATTAACATTTAAATTGTACTTATATCGTAAGAATAAATTTAGACCGACGTCAAATCAATAACTATCAAACATTCCTAACAAAATTATAACACAATATTATAAATGTATAAAAAATAAAGATCTTTACCGAGAGAAATCAGGAATGACGAAAATTCTGCTAACCAGATAAGCGATGACGTCATGCGAGCGGATATGCAGGGGCGACGTCATCGGTGACGTCACTCCCACGCTCGGATCATCGGTGACGTCACACGAGCGGAGATCCGCGCTCGGAGCCTGGCTCCCGCGGCCTTCGGTGCCGTCCGCCTAATCCTCGCCCGACCTTACGCTACCGATTCACAATAAACTAAAAAAATAACTTATCAATGGTAACATTTACAACGAAGTCGACTCTGTCAAAAACA
>CAUJAO010000295.1:0-24227 GCA_963082485.1 Eudonia mercurella
CAAACAAACAAACAAACAAACTCACTTTCGCATATTAAGTTAGGTTACAATAGTAACCTATAACTTAATATAGTAAGGTAAACGGCCCATTACTCGTCAGGTTCTGAAATAAGTTGACTTTGCAGCCCTCCCACGTAAAAACCAGTTGACTTAGAAAAAAATTGATTGCATGGCGAGGTAAACAATTTATTCATCTTTTTAGAAAATATTGCATTATTATCGGTGAAACACAGCAAAAAATTAGATATTTAATCAATTAAAAAATGTGCCATATGTACCACTAGTCGACGGCTTTGTCCCAATAATCGTCAAAATGACCTAAAACTCGTCAATTTTCATCACCAATTTGAACTCTTTGTCTTTGAACTTAAAGTTCATTTTTTAGACACGTTTTTTTAAAAACAACTAAATAATACAAAATAATGTAATGTGCTTAATTGAAAAACGCTTCTCAACTTAGCAATTTACATTTTACTGTAAATATTACAAAAAGCGGGGTTTTTACCATGTTTTGATTTGTTGTCGAGTCCCTGATATTTCGGCGCAGTTGCACACGCCATGATCACGGAGTAACCAATCATTACCGTACAGTCAGTTATTTCTTCATCTCTTTCGAACACCATCACTTTTGTCTTAAATTTGGGGTGGTTGGGGATTTACCTCCTAGCAGTCCGCCCCGGGCAACGTCTCCCCTGTCAAATAGAGGCGGCTGAAAATCCCCAATAGCGGTGGTAGGGCTCGAAAGGGTCCGCCTGGCTTGCCATCACCTTCCTATTTAAGTCTGACGTCAAGCAGCTTGCAGTGTTCCGTCGTAGCGTAGTAGAAATGCCAGTGACTTTGGGAGCTTGATGGTTAGCAGTAGCTTCAAAAGGACCGGTCTCGGACTCTGATCAAATCTGTGTTGGAAAGCTCATCGTGGAGGGTAGTGGGATCCGTGGCACGGTTTTAGCCGTTGGCCGACTGCAGGCAATAGGGGGCCCAAGTAGTGCGCCAGCCACGTACGACAGGCTGCCCCGTGAAAAATCCTGGAATGGCTCCACCGTGCCAGTTGGCGACTGGAAGGAAGGACCCGGTGGCAATTCCCAGGGGGGCACGGGCGCCCCCGCGGTCTCCACATGAGTTTTTTCATTAGTACATTAAAGATTACGAGTGCCGTGTTTGGCAACCAAACTGCGCCTCGCTGGCTTTTGAAACCCCAGCAAAACCACCTCACCTTAATATGAAGCAGAAAGTTTTAAAAAGTAAGGTGCACTTTGATTTGAGGTGCAGCCGTTTGTACAACGGCTGCACTTCCTCCCAATCAAAGTGCACCTCACTAACATCTGAGGTCTGCACTCAAACCTCCAACCGGTCCACTACCATCTCGAGACCGAAAAGCCACACTTACTCTTTCTTACTGAGAAGAAGATAGTGAAACCGTTGGACGTAGCCTACCTTAAGTATCCCGGCTACTCGCTTGAGCATAAGTTCAAGAAGCAACATGTCGACGTCTCACCAGCTAAGGTAATTGCAGGTGATAACGACATTTCAAATTGACAGTCAGGAAAGACGCATTAGTAAATGTGCTAAGCCCATAAATATATTTTTTCTCTGAAGTTAATTTTTTTTTATTTATTATTACTAAATTTTGCTTTATATACTTATCTGCATAACTGAAAAATAATTTTTAAAATCAGAAAGACAACTGCGGGTAATAACGAGGGTCCTCACATACCGATCAGTTAATACCGAGGTATTTACCGAGGGTAGTCACTCGTCTATACTCGGTAATAGTTTCCTATAGGAAGCTGTTTCCGAGTGACGAAAAATTTTATTCACTCGTTGATAAAACATTGTACTGAAATGGTATTACAGAGTGTAGAAGTAAATATATTGAAATAAAAAATATAAATACTTACATCGGAAATGCATTAACTATGAGCATGTTTTACCGACCCATACACTCGGTAATAGGTTCTCATACGTGCTAATAACGAGGGTTGTTAATTTTTCGATCGGTAAATAGTGTCGGTAATAGGCTTTGCTTTCATCTTATACCGACTCACAAATTAACGATAGTTGTGTTATATAAAATCCAAAAGTGGAAATAAAAATGGCTATTCTACAATCTGCTATTACTTAATAGGGCAATAAATAAAATAAAAAGTATTATTAATGCCAAGCAAGACGTCTTTTTTGTTTAGGAACTTTGAAGAAATTATATTTTATGCTTGATGTTTCTTGCCAAAAATTAAGATTTCTAGCTGAAAAATTGTACCACGGAAATGTCTCAAAACTATCTTTGACATTTGAAAGTATCATGGCACTGTTTTTAATGACAAATAATACCGTATTCTAGAATAAAAATCAAATAAACTCAGCTTTCACTGATTGCTTTTACCGAGGGTACCGCGGTAAAAAGCAGTAACTGCCATATCCTGGAAGCTATCACGGTGTTATTATATTTATTGATTTTATCAAAAGGAAACATATTGAAATACAAGAAACGTGCTTCATTTGTATTCGAAAGAATACTAGCAACGACTTATTAAATAGGCGTTGGCATAAATATCATAAAATGTTTTGAAAAAACTCTTAAGAAAAAAATGAGTGTATTTACGTTCGGCGAGAACGCTTCCTATGGCACGAGCACTTGCTGCGCGAGCGGCGCACAAACTGACCGTTTCTCGTGGGGTTGCCAGATTGGAACAAATTTTTGGTATAGACGATATGATTGAGGGACAAAATCTTTATTACTGTGTTTTAATTTTTTCATGAAATTTTTCATTAATTTACAAAAGTACACTTTGTTTATAGTTAAATTCAAGAAAATAAATTATAGCTCGGTAATATATGCAGATTTTAGGGGGGTCGTTAATAGCTGCATTTACCTTACGAGGTTTTAGGGTCATCCACACTATGGTTGCTGGTAGACACCGGCATAGAGAAAACTCTCTATGTCGATGTCTATCGGTCGCAAAGCGGAGATCAGGAGGCGACTCGGTTGTTTGACCACCTCACTGAGGCAGCTTTTTCTGGGAGACTTCAACGCCTACTATAGCGATTGGCTATTCCCTTCCCAGAAAACGGACCATGCTGGAAGAGAGGCACGCAAGTTTGCGTTATCGCAAAATCTCTCCCAGCTGGTGAACCAAGCAACCCGCATACCTGATGTTGATGGCCACACACCCAATTGCCTAAACCTTCTGCTGACATCTGACCTAGGCAGACACTCAGTATCGATCTCGGCTTCACTGGGATCTTCTGACCACTGTCTGGTGAAATCCGTATCTATATGCTCTCCTCCGGACACTACCCTTCGGAGATCGCGGATCGGCGAGTATGGAAAAATGGGTCGGCAGATTGGGACGAGATGCGGCATTTCTTCGCGTCTTATCCTTGGCGGCAACTGTGCTTCTCTTCGAGCGAACCTTCTGTCTGTGCCGGCGCAATCGCAGACGTGATACGCCAGGGAATGGAATATTTTATCCCATTCTCTGACGTCCCCATAGGCATTAGGGCCCGTCCATGGTTCAATAATGACTGCTCTTGCTCACGCTGAAGCGCGGTAGGAAGCAGCGTACCAAGCCTGGGCCCAGGCTCGCGGTTGCAAACGCAGAGACGGCAGTATCCACGCAAAGAAGAGAGCCTTTAACTCTGCCGCCAAGTACTGCAAATGGGTGTTAAGGAAGGCACGTTTCGATCATGTTATATTTGAAATATATTTTTGCAAAAGTAAAACTATAAAAGAGTGCAAATCGGTTAATTGAACTTAATAAGCGGCTTCAAAAAGCAAAAGTTCGCAATTTAACCCATATATTTATGTAATCTATTTTTAGATATCTGCTCAAAAGTACCTCCTCCAAATATAATACAGAAATATTTTTATTCAATACTAGATGTGCCCTGCGGTTTCACCCGCGTTAATTAGCGACTGTTCCACTCCTATTAATCATAACGTGATGTAATATAGCCTATAGCCTTCCTCAATAAATGGACTATTCAACACAAAAAGAATTTTTCAATTCGAACCAGTAGTTCTTGAGATTAGCGCGTTCAAACAAACAAACAAACAAACAAACAAACAAACAAACTCTTCAGCTTTATAATATTAGTATAGATAAGCAGTAACATGCATTTATTAAGTCAGACTCTATGCTACTTTTATGATGAAGATTAATAAATCTAGATAGATTGAGATTTTATTGGGTAAAATAATAAATTGACTAGGCTACTGCACCTATCTCAGCTCTTATTAATACTAGGTCGTAGGTATTCGGTATGATAACTTATAAGTTATCAATATAAACCAGAAACATATTTCACAACCAACTTATTTAATCATTAAATGACTCGTAAATTGTAGGTAGTTTAATTTTAATTCTATAATTAATCGAGTCAAAGAAAAATGAAACGTAACTGAAGGCAATAAAGTTCAATGACGGGCTTAGGTACAGCAGTCACACGCGCCCCGATATCCGTCGCCAAGTAAGTATACGATTCTCTTTTGATTCAAAGGAAAATAAAACTTAACTCATGGTAATAAGAACACAACGACGAGTTTAGGTGCAACTGTTGCTGCGTGTCCCGATACCCGTCAGAAAGCATACGATTTTGACGAGTTTTGGGTCATGTACTAATTAGAGAGTACCAATAAACGTTACATGCAAAAAAAGCTATATACATATGAAACTTATTACAAATGATAGGTTATAACGTTAGACAATCTATTTAACTATCCCAATAAACAAATACACTTATCGTGTTGTTATCCGAAGCGGACTGACAAGTGAAGTAATACGAGGTGGTGTTTACTCAGTTTAGTAGCTAAATGCGGGCAATCGCAATTTTTTTCGGGGAGCACACTTTTCTTGCTAAGTTCTTCCGACACCATAACACTTTTAGGTAAGTGTTGCTTTTACAATCGTACATTATAATATCAAGAATGTATCGCCATAAGCAATATTTAATTTTCTATTAATAGAAACACACAAAATGCTTAAAATGTTTAGTTGACGAGTTTCGGGACACTGACGACTATACCAGCGTTTACCTTAACTAATAAGTTAGGATATTTAGGGTATAAACTTTGATTCAGACACACATCTGCTTATAACGTACACCACTATTTATATTACCACACACCCTGTAAAGGCCATCCCAATCCTATCCAAACTACTTCAGGAGAATCTAGTAGAGTGCGGGAGCACGCTTGCGTGATGCCATTCTCTCTAGGAACCTTCTGACGTTGTTTTGATCGTGATCAAGCAGTGTGACTTGAGGAATGCTTTAGGTTCCTCGTCGCCCGCCGCCGCGCCCCCAAAAAAGTCCGGTGACGCTGTGAAGGCCACTGACACATAACAGCAAACTCTCTCCTTAACATTTTTGGGCTTATCAGCGATATTAATAAATTTTTTGATATATTGATTCAACCTTTTTTGAATAAAATGTAATTTAAATCAAAAGCACTAAGAAGCAAATCACCGCCAAAATAACTGTCTACCCCTTTTTCACCCCGTTAGGGGATGAATTTCAATAAAATACGGAACATGTCTTCCATCAATTCTGTTCTAAAAGGTTTATGCAAAATTTAAAGTAGATTGGACCTAGGAGTCACATTGTCCCATACAAACTTTGCCCCTTTTTTCACCTCCTTAGGGGTAGAATTTCGGAAAATTCATTCTTATCGGATGCCAACGTCGTATAAAGAACACACCGTCCAAGTTTCAGGTCTCTACGATCAGCGGTTTAGGCTGTGCGTTGATCCGTCAGTCAGTCATTCAGGACAAAGCATTTTATATGTATACGAGTAGATTAACAATTTGGTAGTCAATGGCCCTTAAAACCTATGCGTCTATGACATGCCCAGTAATTTGATTGATTCTAAAACTCTGAAACAAATCAACTCAAGAGACTGCTGCTTGACAGCAGAAGTAGTAGAACAGTATCCATCTATATCGAAACCTGTGTGAAATCTTGTTAAACTCGTATAACAAAATTTTAACATAGACCCGCGTCTAAAACTTATCGAAACAAAATGTATGTTAAAATGAAACGTCTGGCTCAGGGCCAACGGGAATAGACAGGCCGGAACCAGACGATACTTAAGAGTGTTTCATAACAAGTATTATCATAATAATTATATAAAATAATTCTAAATTCGATAAATCAAAAATTTCAAAACCGTTGTTAAAGCGCCTTCATGGTGCTCCTAACAGAAGGCAGATACTTTAAACAATTGTTTATAAGGACAAATCCTTCATGAAATCGAAAGAAAGACTGGAGGTGCAATGCGTTTACAGTTTATAGAAGTTTTACACAAAACTCAGGCCTTAACTTTAAATATTTTGCTCGTTTTGGTGATTATCACTTTTTCTATTTATTGTTTCTATTTTATTTCTCTGTTGGTACGCTTGACTATTCGTACCGCGATGCCCTAGCTATACTTTGCGATTTTATGAAGTCACCGGAATTCCGACCTTCACGTAACGAAGCAGGATAAGAGCAAAGACAAGAACTAAAATAGCTCTGCGTATAATGATGATACATAGCAAACAGTGCCAGTGGCATCGCCCGTCGCCGGCTCACCTTAAATGTGGGCATCTTTTAATCACATAACCATAGTTCATTAAGTACGTTGACACAATTAATGAGAGAATAATGGAGCTAAAACACGCAGTGACGCACGTGTTGTAATTACAAACAGCATTCATTGTTGGCTCGGCGTCAGGAAGTCAATAGATGGTACGGTTATAAAAACAGCTATATTCGATCTGGTACCGGCATGTACTAAATATTTAATTAAACGCGGTGGTATGTGGGAGTGCAGGAAGCTGTAGCGGTGCCGCTGCCGGCGCGGGGGAGCGCCAGCCTCCGGCGCGGCTTAGGCGTAAGCCCGGCTCAGCTGCCAACAGCGCTGGACTCATTACACGTACAGGGACTGAACCTTGCAATATGTTCAGACGATATTCATACTTGTAATTTCAGTGACGTTTAATCCTATTTAGGGTAACATACTCTCGCTGATTATATGTGGAAGCACATAAAACGTATAGTTAACGTTTATCTACAGAAAGGCCATTCTTAGCTTGTTGCGTAGACAAAGAAAAGCCGTGTCAAATAATAGTTGTGATTTACATAAAATACCTCATTTCGTAGTTCAACGTTTGTATCTGCAAAAGTGGGAGGTTAACCCACACAAAAGAAAGATGGATAGCGTTTAGTCTAGCTATAATATTTTTCCGAAAGGAAACCGAATCTGATTGTACGTAACAATGGCTGCAATCGCATTACGGCCGAGTCCTGTGTCTTATCCGGGCTCTTTGTCTGTGGGATCATTTTATCGTTTTGCTCCGAATGGCAATCGTTATGCAGTACCCTCTTTACTGCACGTACTTTTGTTTTTATATCTCAAAGAACTTTATCTTAAGCAATTTTTATCCATTCGAGTTTGGGGAGGAGTAGATAAATAAAATTCGCGCCGCTGTCTTTGTAGGAGAGTTTGGTATAACGAATCACGCAGCACAAACAAGGAGTTACTCAGTTAGAAAATATAAAATGGCACTTTATTTGTGTAAGAACAGTCAAGATGCAGTTTAGCAGGACAAGAGATACTTTACATTTATTTATTTATTTATTTATTTATACATAGGCACAATAACGGACATCAAACAGAAAACTTACAATAATAACATTGACAAAAAAAAAAAAGTACATGCCTGTGCCCAATTAGAATTGCGCACAACATTTACCAAAATTGTTGACAACTATAAGAAAAAAAGGAAAAAAAAATTAAGTTAAATTAAAAAGTGTTAAAATTAAATTTAAATTAAATAAAAAGTTAGGTGCAATTCTTATACAAAAAATAATAAAAGTCCTACCTATTATTTTCTTAGTGGCATGTCAATGAGTGATCTCTTGAAATAAAGATCACTACAATTGAACATATCACAGAGAACATTAGATTACACTGGGAAGGCTAAACTTAATATCTGCTTAAAACTAGGTTTCATAAGTAAATAGCTAACTTACATAAACCTCTAACAAGAAGGACAACGCAAGAAAGACTGTTGACTCGATCATAACCCTAATGTAGACGTCGCGCAGACAGATGTCGCAGCTGCGGCTCCGCTCGGTGGTGTGCTATTACATCAATTATTTATTTTATTTTTATAACAATGTAGTGTGGAAAGCAATAAGAAATAAGAGCGTGACAAAAGAACTAATGTAAAGTAATTAAGCAGTAATGAACGACTAATTGCCTCGGCCGAAATAGTTCCAAGTGGACGTTTGTGAAGTGACAGCGCCTCCCGACAGCCGATCATCTCTGTCTGCACGTGATTTATTTAACTGTATTTGTATTTTATCAACTTTAGCAGTTGCTAGCATTTGTTACCAGTGTGTCATCATGATGACAATCAAGAATAGTACCTAGAAAAATATTATGTATTTGCAACCTTAAAGCGTGAAACATCGAAGAGTTGACGAAGCAGCGCTTGCAGCAGAAGAGTCGCAACAAACAGTCAAGGCAAATAAAGGCTATGTCATTGGTAAAAAAAATATTCCTGTCATAGTTATAATGGCACAATGCATCTAAAACATCTAATTCAAAATTTATGTAAATGTCACTTAATGAGTTCTTGCAGTAAGCCGACGTGAATACGTAATATCACTGTGTAATATTATTCATTTGACATTTCAAAAAGCTAGCTTCGGTTAGTAAAGCCTAGCAAAATATCTTAACGTATATAAAAATATGTCACGCAATTTATCATTTTAGTTAGTTATTATGCAGATTATGAGGAAATAAATTGTGGTACATGCACAAAAAAGTAAATTTCGTAAAAGGCTGATGCGAGTTGTTATTGTAACTTATTTGTGGATTACTGGGTCACTGGAGATAATGGTTACAGTCAACTAATAAACTGATTTGGTAATTTATTTATTTGTCAGATATTTATCGCGTAAAATTACGATTATATTATTATTTGAGTTGGTTTTGCTTACAAACAATTCGCAATGGAACAAAGAGTTTAAAAATCCGCGGCGTTGCAGCTCATTTGAATATTTAATTTTGACGAATCCCTCTTTCAATTACAAGGCTCAGAACTGGTTAGAATTTATTGTGATTGAGGAATAGCACGAATTAGCAATTTGTGTTTTTAAGAACTTCCGCAAGTTAATACGAACAATTACCTACCTCTGCTTGTTACAATAAAACTATTCGCGTGCCCCCCCGCGCGCCCGCCCGGTCCTTGGCCCAGTTCATGGCGGCCATGTTTGTGTACCCATCCCCCGGTATCCTTTATTGTCCACGTGTACTTTATTATTATTCATCATACTTAACAGGATAATTGAGCCTTTGTGTAGCGTAGTCATTAGTTAAACACCATTGTTTTGCAGCTTCGTGTACTGTCCTTCTGTGCCTGTGATTTATCTTGGAAAGTGACGAATTTGCAGTCTGGTTTAATGCACCATTTCATATTTAAAACACTCGGTGTCTGGACCTACTAATTTGTTATAATATTTAATTTAAATTTAATATACATGAAGGTCTCCGCAACAAGTTTCACATTTTTGCCTTTTGTTTTGTTATATTTTTAAATTTGAGATGATCAGGATTATGGTTTTGTCTTAAAGTCTAATAGTTAGAAAAGACTTCCAAAACATTAGTCATGTTACCAATCAAGTCTTACTGCAAGAACTACAGTTTAAACAGCTATACTTAGCTATTAGATGTAAGAAAAAGTTATCTTGAAAACAGTATTACACAATTAATTAATATGCTTATTTAAGCCTCGTGTTATTATAATTACGCAACAGTAATTAATTGCAGTTCACAATAAAAACTGTTAGCGTAACTAACGGACGGCCCATAACAATGAATATTGTTTGCCAAATGCTGATTCAGAGCTTGGCAATGGCGGTGCTGTCGAACTCGTTCTGGACACCCCACAGATTGAGGGGTTATTATAAATTGGTCTGGCCACGTCCGCTGCGACTCCGACGACGACGGTTCGTCCTATTTACGAAATTGATTTTGCTGGTGGTTAACGAGGATGAAAGCTAAAAAGATGCGCCAGCGTCAGCATTGTACAGGCAGGCGGCTCGGTCGGAAGTGCTGTGTTGTATCGTGCGACAAGCCGCGGGGTAATTAACACGTCTCGTTGCTAACGCGCCGCCATACGGAGCGACCGACGCACCGCACGCACACTTCTAAAGAAAAACCACAAAATACAAAAAAAAAAAGTATTATCTGAGAAGGTTTAATGATCAGCGATTATTTCCTTTCGCAAATTATCGAGGAAGTTGGACTAGGATAGGATATGAGATGATATATAGATATATGATAGATGATATATATGATAAATTGATAACTATGAGCACCTACATAAACTCGAGACAAAACGTTGTCTAGTTAAGTTCAATAACTGGCTTTTATGTTAGGAACATGGAAACGAAAGCAACTTCCTTCTTGCACTTAGTCTCTTAGACACATTCACTGTGTGTGTTGGAGCATCGCTGCATGACGCAGAGTCAACGTTCTGCCCTCTAATGTACCGCGGCAGTCATAATGTGTAATCGGTCCATCATAGCGTAGCACACGCGCTCGCCCGCCACACACGTGTTCAGCCAAACTGGGCTCTAACGTCTGCACCACAAAGTCCGAATCGCAGGACACCATTGCTATTGTATTGCCTTTTAATTGAATGTCGTTTAGATAAGTTTAAAATTGTAACATGTGAGAGGCCGCGCGGTATAAATAGAACACATTATTAGAAATAATAAAATCTTTAATTTTACTTCTTTTTTGCTGCCATAGGCATTGATTCTAGGGTGTCCACTCTTAGCACAAGGTATGAGGAGAGGTGGCAGGGCCATGGTTAATGAATGAGTGAACAGCACATTAATAACGGTCTTGAAAGCTTAATTCGGTTTGCCGAATGAATCAATGTGTACTTCCTCATTATCAGGTGCCGGCCTGATAATGAGGAAGCACACATGATGTCACGCAATTTGTTTTCGCAGTACTGCCAATCTGAAAACGGTTGTTGGGATAGTCAGCCAGGCTGCGGTGACGACAACTGCTAAACATACCGATGTACAGGTCGGACAGAGCCACGATAGCATAATTGGAAGTGCATCTGACTCGGTCAGAAGGTGCGGGTTCGAATCCCGCTCGTGGAAAAAAATTAAGACTTACGAATATTGGTATTTGTTTAGCAGATGTCACTAAAGCTACAAATAGACTAACCATTTTCAAGTTTATAAGAAGTCTTATTAAATCTTCAATCTAAATCTAATCCAGTAATTATAATATCTTCCCTAAAAATAAAAGTCAATAAAGCAGTAATTTTTAAAGGTCTCTAAAACTATCGCTGTCGTTATCAGTCTAAGGGTTTCATTGCATAATTATTAAATCCATCGTATTTGCCGTAAATATAATCCATAATATAATCCATAACACACATTATGTATTACGTACTGGATGTTTATATTCTGTAAGAGTAAGCTGAACGTCTACAGAAAGAGGTATTCCACGAAGCACACCCAAACGAAGCACACCCAGACGAAGCACACCTAAAGTATTCTACGAAGCACACCCATAGGTGTGATTTAAATAAAAATACCTGTGAGAAATAGGTACGTTGTCTTCAATGCGGAACGACAAAAGCAGTGACTGAACGAATCGACAAGACTAAATACGGATTGAGTTGGTCCCGGGTGACGATGACGGTGCGGCGGCGGCGGGCGGGGTCGGCCCGGTGACGCGGTTCTCGATAATGGAAACAATACGCCGCCGCAGCCGATCTCTGAGCCAAAATCGATTAAGAATCGATTAGAAATACGAGTTCTCGAAGGATGAGAAAGTTTATGATTCTTGGAAAGTAAGCAGTTAAATTTTATTGTGGAGAATGAGGCGTATTTGGTGATGTCATTATTTTATTGCCTAAGACAGTTTATATAGAAATAGCGACGTTGCTTTAATAACGAAACATGTCTTTATGCTTGACAATGAACAAAAACACTTTTATGCGAAGGGTTGCGTGGTGCGTGTGCGTGGTGCCCACTGTAAAGCGTCTTTCCTTACACGAGTGGGTTTCTATCAAAGACATTTTCTTTTAAATACCTAAGTAGGTAGTCCTTTGTTAAAAGACCCATCAGCGTGCTCGTACAGCTAAACAGTATTGTCGATGCCTTATTGTTTTCTTGCGTGTCATACAAATGCCCTCGACTTAATAAACATATATTTATTTAGATAAGTTCTAACGAAATGAATGTGTGTGATAATTTTTTTATAAAATTATTTAAACTGAGCCATAAAATACTCGAAAGGAAGTGGTGATGAGTCTCGACCGACCGCGCCGTGTGGTCACCACGCCCGCCGACGAACTACCACGCATCATTGCCACGTGAGTTCTTTGCTCATGTGTCATTGCTATGCCAGTAACAAAAAATTTAATCGTCATCTAATGTTATCATAGAGACCTTTATCACTAAATAAGGAGACTCCAGAAAATAACTTAACAGTTCTTTAAAATATTAACAAATAAAATTATTTCACCTAGCATGAATTTCTGTAACCTAAAGAGTTATTAATAAACACTCGATTGCAAAATAGCGACACAAAATAAAAAGACTGCAGAAAGTAAGCTTCATACAAACGCGCTCGAGCAACGCGCACATAGTTCTCGCGGACACGGATCTCGCAACAGCTCGAAACAGTCCGCGCGCAGCTGTCGCGAGATCCCGTGTGTATGTGTGCGTTGCTCGAGTGCGGTAAACATACAATAATGTAAGACGCTTACCTTCTGCCGTCTCCTTATTTTGTGCCTTACAGTACACCACTTTATCAAGAGATTCGCAATAGCCCCGCACCAATCGCGCCTGCTAAAACTTTCAATATAGGTAGCATAATTCATTTAGCAATTAGATACTTATTAAATTAGGTCAAAACAAGTTCCCGAACAGGTTAAAAAAGCTTTATTTTGTAAAAGGCAACGCACGGAAAATATATCCTTATTTATCATGTTGTCATGCTATAAATTATGAAGAAAATACTCTAAATCAATTTGAGTCAATATAAGTAACATTGATTTATTGAAGAGAACTGACAACTGCTGATTCGGCAATGAGGCTTTGCCTAAAAGTTACACCCTTTTTTTATTTTTCTATTGAATTCAAATGATTGGGACTGATTGCGATAAAAATAAACAGCTAAAGCATGATTAAACACTCAAAATAATAAAATGTAATGAAATAATGAGTCAGTGAAGTAATAACTGTTAGTAACAGCGTAACCAGGCCGACATTTCCTCGTGTTATTTAGTCACAAACCCAAACGTTTTCTATTTTAATATGCAAATTGGTCATTAAATAACAAACGGTACAAAAACTACATGAACCCAAGGAATTGAGTGAATCTCAATTGGTTTCCAAATAATAGAAATTTAGTTGAAGAAATTGATTTGGATTTACGTGACGTCACCATAACAATAAGCTGTGATGTCACTCAACTATGAGATAGTAGAGTTGAAGCTTGTTTTTTTAACATTTTAGAGTGGGGAAGCTTGATGGCAATTGACGACAAGGTTGATGGTAAAAGAAAAGTCCATCCGGATTTTTATACCCGCCGCTGAATTGGACCTAAAAATGTTAGGTCTGCGAACGGTTGCCTAACCTCAGGCTAGTCCATAGAGATCTGTATTATACATTGAAATGTAGTAAAGTGGAGCAACCTCCGCGACGACCGTGAGGTCATTTCACTCAACGGCTGATTGCCCGCGCCGCCGCCCGCGCCGCCCGCCGCCGCCCATCCGCATGCGCGCGCGCTCCTCCACTGATTGATAACTTTATTTCCACTGATCGCTATCGATCTGCCAAACGCCTTCGGCTGATTGATGTCTATCGTTATCGTAAGGAGTTGAGCAATCGACTAAGTAAGACCATCAACGCCTAACTAACTAAAACTCTTCTTCTGCATGCCTTTTAAACAAATATTTATAATATATGACATAATGAGTTATGATGTTTACGTTTACTAATTGTGAAGAAGAAAATTAAATTTTGTTGTTTATAGCAAAATCATGAACAAGCATAATTTATCGCCGTACATATTAATTTAGCTCGTGAGAGATTGCCGATGGCGGCGATAAGCAGCGCTCATCAATTACGCGAGTGACGCTGCGAGGGGCGGAGCGGACGTCGCGAGAACAATCGCGGGAATAGGAATCGATTGTCGCGCGATTCTCGGTGATCGTTAGTTCATTGTCTCGATTATGGGAATGCGTCCGCAATTATGAGGATGTCGGGCGGTGGTGGAAAGGGAGGGGGGGAGGGGCTTCTGGGAACGGCGCGAGATCGCCGATAAGCCGCGCTGCTTCTTCGGCCGCTTCCCTGGAACTGGCCCGCTCCTCGAGACTTCGCTCGTCACGAGACTTGAATTCGATTATAATGTTTTCTACGAAAACTGTTGGTAGTCACGTTCCACAGTGGCACGATAGACGATCAAAGCCTTAGATGGACATATCAACTTTTCAAGTAAGTGATCCTTTGACAGCTTCTTGCAATAAAACTCTATTGAATATTATTAAGCATTGACGTTTTTAACAAAACTTGTAATTAAAATTAAATATATCCCCCATTCTTTGTCCATAGCTTGTGGAAAGCTATGGACAATAATGCAGTAAGTTTTTCCAAAAAACAAACTGGTTGATTTTTCGGGTAGGTACTTCATCGATTCACACCATTTTCTTGCGCTACTGGTACTTCGTTAATTATCATTCTAGTTCCTATTTCAAAGAAAAAACAATAATTACTTGTAACACACCTATTTCAATGCTCCAATTTAAACTCAGATCAATATCAATATTATACTCAGTCAGTTAAATCAATAACTTTGAAACATTTTATTCGTTTTCTCATGCGTATAATATAGCACATGAGATTTCCTTCTTAATGTCAGTTAACAAAAACTAGTAACTCGAACAATGTCTGAACAATGATTCCGGCATTCAATCAGTTCCACGATCAATCTACGAAGACAACAATGTTGCAGTTGTCATTGTATGGTTATTAAGCGACGGCATACACGGGTTGGTAACGCATTAAGTCACCGGCGGCCATCGCGGCTGGCAGCGAGCGCTCCACATAGCCCACCGGCGGCGGCGGCGCGTCCCGGCGCGTCCCCGGGGAGTCGCGGCGCGGCGGCGGCCATTCGTTTATTTATTCGCAGGCGCTGGCAAACGGCTGTGTCCACCGCCACAACTGCTCGTCGGGGACGCGTTGGCCCAATACACCTCGCACACCGCAGTTAATGTTTAAACACTGCCAACCGGGACAAACATGTAAGTTTTTAAACTACCCCCGTTATTATGCATCTTGCCGCTCGCAGAAGTTTAACGAAGCTGCAGACTAAGGTCGTTAGTCAACTTGTAACGTCACAAACAACACATCCAACAACTCAGCCAGCCGCCCGCCGCCCGCCGCCCTGTTGCGGGCGAGCGATCCCGTTTAGGTTCAATCATTAACTTTACTCAAACTCGTCACACCTGCTACCAATTATTACTTTGTAATGGTAGCTGATTTACAAATCTTAAAAGATTTTTGACTTGGTCATGATACTTCTATCTCAGGTACATAGGTAGAGCCCACAAGCCATCGAGCAGTATTCCTTTGAGCCATCTGAACCGCGGAAGGAGGAAGAAGCGGTCCGACCTGTCACGGACAAATGGGTCTTTCACAAGGAGGAGACGCTGGGGAAGGACCGACCGACCTCAGAGAGGTCGGCTCTCTGGATGCCATAGTAAACTCTATGGTCTCCAAAACAGGGTCATAAAACGCTTACGCCTCCTTTTACGGTGTAGTCATCGCGTGCTAGGAGGAGGCGGAGAGAGAGAGAGGGCGAATGACCCTTTCAAATATAAGGTTCATATTATGTTTTTGAACAAATACCGCTAACAGAAAACTAAGGAAACATTAAACAAAAATATAGCATAACAACTGGTGTCCAAATTAGGTAAGTTGTTTGAAATATTTATTAAAATAGCAATAATGAAATCTAGTTCACCTCGTTTAGATCTAATCGATTCACTGAATCTACAAACATTCAAATATTTAGCATGCCGTGAGCCAAATGCCGTTATTGTTTGACGAAGAATCTCAGTCAGCTCATCGTTATGCTATTTTTATCCCATCATGCATATTTTAAATGCATAGAATGACGACCATTAAAATATCCATACATAGTTGCGGCTTCCGAGGAATCTAGACGTCTCGGGCAGTTTTTGCCCCGCGTCGTTGCTTGCGCCACTCATCTCCCGTCCATCATGCATATTTCACTTGTGAAGTATTCGCATGATAATGTCTAAATCTATGTTGCAAGTTGTAGTTTTTTCTGACTAATTCTGACTGCGGGAAACGATCCGACGATCTGACTCTATCATTTATGTATCATGGTACATGGCGTCGTCTCTATGGGCATATCAGGGACGGCAGCCAGCACTCGCAGCGGTCGGGCGCCCGGACCTCCTTTCCAGTTTTTGCCCGGAGGTGCCTCGAGGGCAGCTGGAGATGGCGGCGGGAATGCGGACGCACGCGACGACGGCGACAGATAATGAATGCACCTCATGTGATTAAGGAACAACTACTTAGTGGTAGCAAAGTCAGGATATGCTCAATATGTGCTTTTATTATAAAATACATAATTACAATGCTACAGGACGCAATACCGCTACTTGATAATTGCACATTCACTACATATTATAACCTCTTGTGATAATAGTATTAATAATCCGAAATGTTACTAACTTACAAATATTATATGTATGTATATATTTATAACTATAAATAAAAAAATATGAGTAGAACAGAGATTACAGCGATAGAATAAAACTGTGTCGAGCACCTATGTACCTACCTATGCATAAATAATGCATAGGTAGGTAATACTGTAAAAGAATTTAGTGTTTATTTTGCCAGTGATATGCAATCTGGCGTGATGTCGAACAAACACCTGATTATTGTTACGAAACTTCAGCCTTACCGCGAATCATTAGAAAAGGCTTTACCCAACTCCAAATAATTATCATTAAAATATTGCACGCTTAATGTGTTTGTTATCAAAGTTTAAATCTTGTTTATAATAAAATCAAATACGTATTTAAATTGCAATTCAATCTGATAGCCATGGGCCAGTATTTTTGCACAATCTATGAAATATTTTTTCCTCACATCGCAATAAATTGCATCGACTTTAATTAATGTGTTGCTCGAGGAGGATGTAAAAGTAAATGGTTGTTAATAATATTAACAAAAAACCTTGTTGTTATAATTAATACGACTATCACGAGAAAGCGTAAATACGTAGCCGTTGTATGAGAAACTTAGTAATTGAAATCGATTAATAATGGCTTCCCGTAAAACATCTCCAATCTGCCCGTCAGGTGTGACAGGTGTACCACAAGAAGCGCAATAATGAGACAATCATACACTATTAACATCTGGTACCTGGTTTAAGCTCATTAGCGACCGTAATGTATTGCAACAAGTTCCACTTTGCAACGCGTGTGTGCGATGATGCGCCTCGTATACAGCGTGTTGTGTTTTTAGCGCGCGTCGCACGTCGGCCGACCGGCCGCTCCCTACATTGTTGCACGCGGATGCTCGCGGAGGGACCCTGCACAGGATGCTGCGAGCCCGTCATCCTGCGCCGGATTATATCGGGGCTTTGACATCTAATGTAGCTACCATTCCCATGAATACCAAATCCGTTGTATTGATTCCCAGTATTCGTAATCCGTTGTATTGTTCACTTGCCAGAATACGTGCATTACATTACTTAATTGCATCTTAAGAACTTTCATTTGTGGTATTACAATATTGCATTTAGAGGCGCTCTGCAGATTTTTTTTATGTTAAAAGGAGGCAATCCAGCAGGCGGGTCACCTGATCTAAAGTAGTCACCGCGCCGCCCATGGACACCCGCAAAACCAAAGTAATCGTAGATGCGTTACCGGCCTTGAGGAAGGAATTGGATCTTGAGGATAGTAGGAATTGGGAAGGGGGAGTTGTGATAGATGGGCCTCCGGTACTTTCACTCACCGGACGAAACACAACAGCAACGAGTGCCATTGTTTCACGCCGATATTCAGGTCGAGCCGGCCCATTTCGTGCTGCAACGCAGCGTGGCTCTACCGTATGGCAACGTGTCTATCTGTTTCTATTTCTCTATCTATTTATACTGTTTCGTATCCAATTTGGCTGTATGTGCATTGATTTAGTATGTCTGGTTTGCTATGGTCCATGCAAGACTTAAGATAGTTTTTAGGATTTGTTTATTTGTAAAGTCAATATATATCGCTGTGTGTGGAAAGTAAAGTAATGTGTGAGTGTAGGAGCAGGCCGCGGCATGGGGGCGGGTGCTGCGCGGCCGTGTGCCACAAACCCGATGCTTTTTACGCGATACGTTTGACACACATGCGGGCGTAATGCCGGGCTAATGGCAGGCGGGCGCACAGTGTGGGATTTGGCATCATTTTCGGTCACCTTAGTTTTATGTTTTCATTTGATCCGTTATTATCAATTTGAGGATCAGGTAAAACTCCCAGAATTTTATCTTACATAGTTTTGGAGATATTTGAGAACTCGAGAAAAATCCATAGAAACCTGAAAAACGTAATTTCTCAGTTTATATATGTTTTTAAAAGTTTCCTAAATATACGTTTTATTGAGATAATCTTTAAGCACCATTATCATTCAATTAAAGTTGAAAATTACAGTCCTATACGACAATATAATAATTTTTCTCAAGTATTGAACCATATTTATTTCTCGATAATCACACAATATTAGCGATTTATTTTTATGAAAATCAATTAAGTATAATTAGAACTAACACCAAAAAAAAACTGTATTAAAATAACGCATGATTGCCGATATTTATTTATTTTAATATTATAGGTAGGGTTGTCATCTAGTCTTCAATAGTGTTCAGTAAGTACTGCATACGCTTTTAGTGGATGTTGTTCGACCAAATTCTGGGGCCAGCAATGACGGCAATACTGTTCGGACAGCATTATCAAATGGAAATCGCCAAACTTTTGCAAACATTTTAGACATTGATGAATAGCTGGAGGACGATTTTCACACAATTTTGGTTGCTCTTTCGAGTGGTTTGCCGATAGATGTTGCAAAATTTCGAGTGTTTTGTGCTTCCGTGGCTGAAAAATATGTAGAAATTTTTCTACGAATACAACTGGTGCTATATGTCAGTCACTGTACACAAAAAAAATACTCTTACATGGATGGCAAATCATTGAAGCGAGTCCTTTACCGATAGGAATGCTGTCCGAGCAGGCAGGTGAATCCAGAAATAAATCTGGCGATATGAACGAGAGCACCACACAAGAAAATTAGATAGAAAAACCACAATCCTCGACCTCTTTCGCCGTGCTCTCGAGTCTTCGGACCCCTACCTAACGAGTTTATCCCTAGAAAACCTCAAGTAAAAAAAAAGTGATTACCTATTCCACATAAAGTTTTGTCACTTTTGAAAACAACAGAACCAACACCCAAGACCAGATTTAGGTTTTCCTATAAACTAGGAGGCCTAGAAACTGAGCGAGCACCTGTTAGTGCCACTTATATTTTGAATTTTTGATGTAATGATGTGTGTTGTGTCACTAATGAGTCACTTATTAACGAAGACACGGATCTAATTCTTTGCACAGATGAAGTCCTCATTAATTCTGATGATGAATGAAAATACTTATAACATTTAACTTCCGTTCACACAGCTCATTTAAAATATTTATTTATTATTTACTAGTTGTCGCCCGCGACTTCGTTCGCGAAGACTACACTATCCCACAGAAACCTGTCACCAGGATAAAAAGTCCTATATCCTAGTCCGGGTCATGGTCTGTCTATGTGCAAAGTTTTGTCCAAATCCGATCAGCCATTTTCACGTGATGCGCGGTCAAATAAACAGACAAACTGATAAACAGACAAAAAGTCTAAAAACTGTTTTCCAAGCCAACTTTTTTCGAATATCTTCCATGTACAGACTTAGACCCTCTTTAGCTTTATTATATGTATACATAAATTAATAAAACACTTGTACGGGTAAATTATGCGAAAAATTATTTGGGAAGTGTTAATTTGTCAATTTTTTTCATAAAACAAGGGTAACCCCGAATTGTCAACCCTATTCCTATAGAAACCAGATAAAAACTTAGAAGTGCCATAAATGCTGAATCATACAAGATTAGTGTTTGAAAATTTAAATTAACATGGGTACTCTTATGCTTAATGTAATACAGATGTAATAGATCGCTAATATTGTAAAATAATCCAAAAAAATAAAAATAACTAAAAAAAAATAAAAAATACATAACTTTTTATGTAGTTAAGGTACAATGCTGAGTTTTTAATATATTATTAGAATTATTATTTAAAAGCCAAGAAAAAAAAATTACGGCTTTATCAATTTTACTTTAGGAGATATAAAAGTAAACACGATTACTAAAGGTTATTGACCTCACCTACAAAAAATTATAGCGTTAAAATCAAACATGATATTCATGTTTTAGTTTCATAGTAGGCTTTATCAAGATATAATGCAACATATAAAAACATAAAACGAAGGTGTCCAAAACTGATCAAAAATCCCACACTGTGGGGCGGCGCGACGCGACGCGACGGCGCGAAACGAGCAGGCGCTTGCTAAGTAGGTGCTTACGATACTAATGAACTCAAATCAGTTAAGAATTAATGTATAATGAAAAGTATTTATTATAAATTGACATTTTTCAACAGCTGCTTGCAACGTCAGAAAAATGCATTGAGCAATATAGGAACTAAGCAGTTCCAGTTAATATTAAGTATGCAACGTTTACTCTCTGAGTTGGAATTGGAACAATACTCCTGCGGCCACCCAACAAGTGGCGGAAGCACTGCGCGTGCGCGTTTGGGTCAAAATTAAATATTTCACGACTTTAGTAAATACAACATGATTTATTAAACTTAAGAAAACATTGGTTATGGTTATATGTAATTTTTCGCAAATTTTGTTGCCAATAAATTACATTTGTAAACGTAATGAAAAAAATTCCACGAGCAGGGTTCGAACCCACACCCCATCACATACCTACCTATGGTGGTTCTGTCCAACCCGCCGAAATTTATCAACACTGTTTACTCACACTTCATAAGTCAATGGAGCTTATTCAATGTCGACAACTACGTAATCAACATCCGATCCTAATATTTTTACAAATATTAAAGATTAAAGATCTATTTATCAGTGTGGTTAAGAACACATTACATACCTACCACCTACCACCTACGTATAAATGTATGAAATGTCCCTGTATTGAAACATAATTCCTCACGTCCGGAGCGGAGCACGGCGCGCGGCCGAGGAGCGATACATTATGCCCCATTATCGATCAATGTCCTGGCTCGTCGGAAAACTTGAACCGACATGCCATAGAAGGAGCTCTCATACGATGAATTCTATTTGTAAATAGGCAATCATTTGATGGCAAAACTATGTAACTATCAGACACTTAAAGATAGGGACAATTTAAGAATGCTGAGTTATCCAGTTATAGTTAGTTATCCAGGGTGAAGTAATCTGGGACTCACGATGATCACCTTTGCCTGAACATCGCATGGCTTGCGGCAACGTCACTGGTATTTACTAAGCGTCACTCGCAGGAGTCGCAGGGAATGCCTCGCCTCGCATGCCTTAGTTATATCGAAACTATTCGGTTACACTGTGTTACAAATTTTCCAAAGCTTATTGGAGCATAAACGTGCAATTTGGAGTTCCAAAATATGATGGTTTTGTATCAAGTCTCCTAAAACACGGTTTAACCACAAAAACTTGAGCTGATTTACAGTTAATTGGTGAGTGCGCTAAGAAAAATTGCAACGTGTAAGGTGTTTGTCTTTTTCTACGAGCCATCCATAGGTCGTGTTATCGTGTCCAAATTCCTACGGAACTGTTGACCTAATAATTTACAAGCTTTACATTTCTTATCTGTGACAGCAACTCATAATATCTTACGAAATGTAGCGAGTGAATGACTTCACACAAGCGAATGAGTTCACACAAGCCACCGGAATAATATCTCACAGAATGTAGAATGGAGTTTTCTACTAAAAATAAAATTTAAAAATAAACATTGTGTAAAGTGGAATCTCTCGATTAGCACTAGAATGAAAACTTTTATTATACAAAGTACCAAACATAGTAAAAGGAGTACAAGGTGGGAAACATATACTTCACCCATTCGAATTTCGAAAGTACAACGTGGTACAACCATTACTAATTCAAAGCAGCGCTATTTAAAGTGTTAGTGCGTCACGTCAATCGGTGACACCTGGCTGACACTACCACAATCATATTTAAATGACAGGTGACACTTCCTTTTGTACTGCAACGCAATCGATTCTGGTCGACAAAAGCGCTGCTTTTAAGAAGATGGTATCCCACTGCTGTTACAAGCACATTTAATTAGAAGTAGTTATGTATTTGCATTATGAAGGTGTGTGGAGAATAAAATTGGAGATGGTCCGCGCCGCGCCGCCGCTCCTTCATTAACAAGAGCCGCCTGTGGAGCCGACAATGGATCTTATTAACCCCGTTCAACGAACGGCTTTCAAGTAGGCAGTTACCAATATTTGATATTTAAAAACATCTTTCCATTATGAAATATATAAAAAGGTTTGCTCACGAGCGCGTTGGTTAAATGAGAATTCATGTACTCGAATAGACATTAAGCTTGTTTCCTAAAGATTTTTTTAGTTGGGTACTTACTTTTGGTGATTGTTATTGTGATGAAGTAGGAAGAAATGTTGCAGAGGTCTGTAAGAGTATTAAGACATTACACATTTTATAAAACTAAAAAAGTTGATTACTTATAGGAAACAGCGATCTTTCGCAATCCTCCAAACTCGACATACATACCGCAAGCTAGACCTACATAAAAAAATAAACGCAGCAACCGGCAAGGATATTATGGATGTCATTTATTTAAAAACGAACCCAAACCGCAGCCAGGTCTGCATTGGGAATGTCGGCTGCGGTCGCTGTGCGGTCGCCGTGCGTCCAGCGCGCATGTGCAGATTGTGTTCAGCGGTCAACTGTTACCCGGACAGCAGACATATCGCTTTTTGTATGCACTTTATTGGGAATAGTTTTATCTCTGGCTCAAGGCATGACTACTTTAGTGTTGGGATTTAGTTAAAGGCATGATACTACCGGCTGCCACTCCTGGCGGCGCGGCGGGCGGCTGCGGCTGCGGCTGGCTCGCCTGCCGTTTCAATTATCTCGAGTTGTATTTTAATGACTTTAACGTAGGTACGTTTAGTGTTCGACACGCCTACCCAACGCTAATAATTCCTGCATCCACCATGTGCATGTAACATAGGAATTTTAATAGGTAATTACAGCTCGTTGTCGCACTTGGAGTTATTTTTTTCAAATAGAAACATTTATTACAAATGACTTTTATATTTATCGCCTTGCCGTGTTAAATTATTAATATTATATATATCGACTTAATATTTTAAGCCAGCAATATAGCTAGATATGGCGACGGACGTGACCTTTATAGTTTAAATATGGCGTTCGCGTGAGTCTGCTTCCCGCTAGGCCGCGAGAAGTCGCCCGAGTCGGTAGTCTTGTATTACAGAGTATCGAATGTCGGGCTCGAGATCTAACACCACAGGCACGTCTTCTGCCAGGCTGCGACGCGCCGATTCATTTTAAACTCTATCGAAAGCAGATTCAGTCTATTCTCGTGTGACAATAGTCCGCGTAGGTGTGTCTTCCATATGTTTTGCACATTAAGAAACGTGAATTACTAGTTCAATAGAAGTGGTGGCGCACACACGCGCAGGTAACTATTAAGTAATCTGTGGCGCAGGCTCCATATACAAGGCGCACAATGGCGCGGACGCGGCCCGCCCGCCCCGCGTGCCCGCGCAGGCCGGTGACGGGAGTTGACAGTTCATTATATCGGGAAGCTATCTCGACGTGACGTGTACTGCGCGGACGTCGGTCGTTAGCGACATGTGATGTCCCCCTATTCAGCGTTCGCACGCAGCGCTCTACTGAGTTACTTTACTCGATGTTAAAATGCTGACTTGTATGTTATGACACAGAATAGGCGCAAGTGGAATGAAATTCTTCAAATGATTGAGTCACCGTGAGTTTATTAATATTAGCAAAGTATCTG
>CAUJAO010000295.1:24427-56294 GCA_963082485.1 Eudonia mercurella
AAAAACCAATAACAGCAAACATGGCTCTCGCAATTCATGTGCATCGTTCCGAAGTGTCGAAGCTTAGAGTCTCTGAGATCTAAACTGGTGCATTCATTACTGGTGTATTGCCAGTAATTAACTCTAGCGATAATAAAAGCTAATAAACGTCTTCCAGTTTTTAAATTTATAGTGCACGTTTAATGTATGTTACATATTATCTTTGTAGAACACAATTAAGATTACAAAGTAGTTAAACTCTGTCATATCACAAATATTACCACAGCAAAGCGTCTCTTTCAAAAATATTATTGTTATATTGACGTCAACAATAGGAATTTCAAAACAGTTACTACAAATAAATGTTTACAAATATTATTGATTTAATAAGATGTGCCTACTTTTGAGGAAATATCTCCATGTATATTTTATTTTAATTTATTTTATTTTAATCGGTACCTACATAAACAGCCAAGGCCAATATAAATGTACACAACTGGCTTAGGTTGATAACAAAAAAATATATAAAAATAATGACACATGATGCTTAAACACTACAACTAACAATAATCACATTATTCATAAAACGAGAGGACTAAGATGAAATCTGTGAACCACAAAATAGTCAATAAAAATAATATTATATATTTAAAAAAAAAGTTACTTTATAAGTAGATAATACTCGTATTAACAAATAATAGTATAAATAATAATGTTTCTTTTTGTTTTTACTTATATGATACTTAAATAAATACTAAAATCATGCAAACAAATACATGGAGTGTGTAAATAGTTTAAGGGGAGAAATGGCTTAATTTTAACTTATCTTTAAAGTGTTTTTTTTGTCTCGAGAAAAATATCGAAGCTAAAGAATTTCTTATTGTAAAAGCGTGGAAGACGCGTAAGAGTAAAATTAATATGGTAATTGGTCTGGTGTGATGGTTTGTGAAAAAGTGGGAATGTCGTGTACGAAAAGTGGGTACACAGAGGGACAGATCCGCCAGCAGCTCAGGGCAGTCCAAACGGCCACGCACCAAGTCCCATGTCCAACACTTGGCGCCGCTCCTCAAGACTAAGTAGTAAATACTCGAGAGAGCTATCCAGATAAGAGTCGTATTTATTAAATTTACAGTTTAGGCGACGTATAAACTTTTATTGAATGCGCTCTATTCTTGTTATGTAGACGTCGTATCGTGGGCACCAGACAGGACTAGCGTATTCAAGTATACTTCGTACGTAAGCATAATATACTACCTTAAGGGTAGTTAATGAACTAAATGGATGACATGTGCGGATGACAAAACCCAGATTGCGGAACGCTTTATTGACTATCATATCAATATGCCGGGACATTATCAATTTGTCATCCAGGTGGACACCAAGGTCCCGCACCACATCAACCCTCTCAATCACAGCGCTGTTAAAATACTGGAATAAAATAGGTTTCCTTTTTCTTATGAAAGTGATGCTGTTACATTTGTTAAAACTTAAATTAATATTATTGTTTTTATAATAATCGAAAAGGTTATTTAGATCGTTTTGTAAGAGGCGACAATCTTCAAGTGTATTGACCCGCATGAAAACTTTTTGTCATCTGCTTAAAAAAGATGTTTGGCGTTAAAAAAGCAACTGGATATATTGTTTTCTAAAGTTTACGCGAACACTACACATTGAAATGAAACAACTTATACGGATCTACTCGCGTTTCTTTTACTTTACACATTATTTTAAATTAGTGTTTATCCTAATTAAAAATAATGTGTAAAGTAAAATAAACGCGTGTAGATCCGTAAAAGTTGTTTCATTTCAAGCAAAGGGATATGTCAAAATATTTGCGCTGTAAAAAGAGGGCCAAGGTGCGAGCCGTGTGGAACGCCGGATGAGATATCTATAAATTGAGAGCAAAAACCCCCCAATACAGCAAATATAAATATAAAACATTATCCCTTTCGTGGAGATAGCAAAACACACATTGCGGGTCTACGTCAATATTGAGACCGATAAATCAAGCCTAGATGCCAAGTATGTTCAATGGCAAAATGTTTAATATCTGGTGCGGAAACGTAGTATGAACTTGTAACATACATTTTAGTATTTGGAATTGTAATTAATAAAAGTATTTTTTGACATAAAATGAACTTTCAAAGAATATTAGACCTTGTAGTAACCATAGAGTCTACATATCAGTTAGAACTGTTAGGTAGGTAAACTGTAGACTACATCTGAAAAGATAATCCCAACATGTTAATTTTTATTTTTGTAGAAAAGAATTGTAGGTGTACTAAGAAATAAAGAAGAATAAGGGACAATACCTATTCCAATGTGAACTTTAAAGTATTATTATTACTAAAGCGGTGTTACAAAGGGTCTTGCACACAAAGGCTTCTTTTTGAAATTAACAAAGATTTAAGATTTTATTAATGGTTTTGTGTTGACATAGCAGCAGGTAGTTATAACAACCTACGGAATCTAAAAACAATTTCAGTTAAAAATAGGAATAATCAAAGTATTGTGTGTAATAAAGTGATAATACAGTTGCCTCAACCCGTGACAAATATCCAGTTGTAGTTTCTTTGTATTAACTTATTGTCGATTACAAGTTTTAACTACAAATTTATGTAATTAAATCTTCTTTATTTGACATCTTTAACTCTGAAAAAGTTATTCCCATTTTTTACTCATAACTTTAAAAATAAATATACATTACACTGCCATGAAACTAAATTATTTACATCGAAACCAAGACAATAACGAGGAGATATATTATATCTTTTTTCACGAAATATATTCTGCATTGTTGTAAGTACATAGCCTCGACGGCGCGTTTCAAAACGATTGGGTAGACAAAAGCCCAGCAAGTCATTCATCGAATGTTTTATTTTCTTTTTCAAAGATACACAATGAGTCGTGAATAATCCACAATGGCTGTGGGGAATTATTCATACTCCTATTCAGGAAAATAAGACTACAGGCTAAAGCCATTACAATAAAAAGTTAATTATAATGATTCGTTACATTCAGAGTCGCGTCTCGGCAATTAGCTGTAGCGGGCCTAATCAAGATGCAGCCAGATATAATGGAGTCACACGCAGCGTTCGACGGAGTTCGGGAATCGGCGCCCATTCCTCCACGCACGCACGCTGTGAGAACAGCGTCCATTACTCGACATCAGGCGGCGACGCGCTGAATTAGCATCTACGTAATAAACACGAAATAAACATCGAGACTAATGGATGATTGCCGCGCTTCGGACAGGCTCCACCACGGTTCACTGCGAACACTTTTAACGTTATTAGTTATTACATTCAGCGTTAACGTCATTCCCTTTAGGCTGTTCCTTAGCTCGAAAGAAAACGATTTTGCCCGCCATAGCTACAGTGAGGCTGTATATTTTATCTTCGAAACGACAGTTAAAAGTTTATCGTCTTTTTTATGACTTACGTACGGGGCTCAGATTTTGCACTGCTGAATGATTTCGTTCATGTTTCAACACTGTAATAATAATTACAATGTTATAAAATGATTTTGTTTGGCGTTTCTTTAGATTAATTATTAAAGTCGTGCCATGAATGACGTAATATAAATTTATTATTTGTGCTGTTAAAACCGCGGAATTTTATTGGAATGGTAATCTTATGGCAATATTGGAAACATTCGTGCAAGCTATTCGATCGAAAAGATCACTTAATGTAAAAGACCTCCTTCACCGCGGCCTGATAACGCCGCCTAGTGATCAGCGGCTATTCCGTAATTGGCTCTTTCCTCGAAACGCATTACCAGTAGTTACGTCCGAACGTTACCTCGTCCAATTTGTATAAAGTGGAAAAACACTCCGGGTGGAATTCGATTCCCGAAATGCGAGCATAATTTATCGTCAGTATTATCTCTCGTAAAACGAAAACCCAATTTATGTACGCCCGCCACCCGCCGTCATAAAACATAATATTATCGACATCGGCCCCCTCCCTAGGCGATCACGAAACTAAGCAAGCATCGGCCATTTTAAGTACCGAACTTGACAGCAGAGCGTCCCGCTCGCCTCCTGCAACCGTCCCGCTCTGGGCCGCTCTGGACGCGCCGTGCGAGCGAGACGCCGCACGGGATCGGAACGCTTTCATGTCTCGCCTCCGGAAGGAGCGTTCAGCTACATTTTAGATTATTATTATAAATAGGTTCACGTTTCCTTTGAGCATTGAACCGTCAAAGAGCACCGACTGGTTTTTAACTGCGCTCCACTCCACCGTTGTTAGAGTGCAAATGCGAATGTATTTGGTACTCGTGGTACGCTTTCAAATGTCTGCTAAAAGGCAAGTTACCGTCGAACTGAATATAGCCGAGGGACGTGTTGTATTTTCGGGAGGGCTAGGTCGCGCGACCGCGGCCGGCGCAATGGCGGCGTCGTCCCAAAACGTGGCGCCGCGACCTACTGCGATCAGCTGATTGGCGGCGTGGCTGTGTGCACGGCGGGCGGGCGGCGGCGGGAAAGGGGGGAAGCGTCAGCTGATACCGGCGAGATAGCGTCGCGCCGCCGCCGCCATCGTAATTAAAGGGACACGCAGCTTTACCTTTACCTTTACCGTCTGCCGGGAATACATATCTGCATTTCGCTATCCAGCTCGCTCCTCTGAACTAATCGCGCCGCATCACACGATTTTCTAGCCGATTAAATTACACCGCACGGTAAAAGGGGTAAATTCATGGTGGAGCGTTTTGTGGCCGCCTATTACCAATATGGTAACATTTGACGTGTTCGTTTACGTGAGGCTGAATTCTAAAGTTAGTTAATCGGTTCCAGTCAGCTGTGCTTGACAAATAGTTTTCTACGATGCGAATTCTACTGCGTGACAATAGAAGTTGATGGCTGGCTCTATTCGGTGTAATAACCGCATCCGTTACGAGTAACGAGGCAACAGGTCGTTAACGTGGCCTCCATCAGCTTCTGTTGCAGTTATTATTTTATTATGCTGGAGTCTATGAGCTTGAAAAGGATAAATACTATAATGGTTGTGTTTGACTTGTGTCGCGAGGGTGCGTTTACTGACGTGACGGCCATCTGCGCACGTGCTCACCCACGATGCCCCGATGCCCCATGTTATGGCCGCGGTGATCGCGGTTATAATTAAACCACTCGATCGCATCGATCACCGGCGGATCTGCCTGCCGCGCCGCGCCGCCGTCGTCGGTCCGCCGGCAGCGGCGCGTTTGGATAACAAATTCGCGGTGTTTATAAAACGTCTCCGTCGGAAACGAGCGGCGCGCGTAAATGAGTTTTCAGAAGCGCGATAAAGCCGGTGCATATAAAAATGGCTCCGCTCGCCGGTCTTCGCTCGCACCGATAATTAAGCATTGTGTTTGAGTGGCACCGTGTAACCCCGACAAGCTCGCCACTTCTCGGGTTCCCGCTGTGAACTTTGTACTTTTAAATGGCATATTATTCTCTAAGAAATGAAAGCTTTATTATTATTATTATTGTTAATAGCCTGTGATGCCCCACTGCAAGGCAAGACCTCCCTATAGGTTTCTTTATTCATTATCAATACTTTTGCAATTCCAGTTTTTCTTTTAGCCTACACTAACAAGACATCAATAGCAGAGCTGCTATTAGTCTTTGACTGTCGATGTCTTGTTAATGTAGGCTAAAAGAAAAACTGAAATTGCAAAAGTAATCATAATGAACCTGTAAGCGTAAAAGTGCTAGTGATGTCTAACGCTATAATTCCAAATGAAATTAGAATCGTCTAAAACATCTACTTACAGGTTTAAGTTATACACATTTTAGTTCAGTTAGTATTATTAATATTTAGGTGTGGCAAACTGGCAATGAAATTATGTTCTGTTAGGTCAGCGTGCGGGCGGGCGGCGGGCGGGGTGTGAGTACAAGCACGTCCGTTCACCTCAGCGCTTGGCTGGCGAGTAACGTGGGCGGGCGGCGGTCTTACCCCGAAAGCCTATACATTATTAAACATCGTAAATAAACACATAGTTAACAAAATATCTGTTAAAGTTTATTAACAACTTTAGTAGCTTAGAACATCCTGTAGTAGTTTGTCAAATAAAGTATAAATCCGAGTCCGAAAGTTACCATTATTAAAGTGAAAATGTAAGTACTATCAACGTCATTATTATGTTGTTAATACAGCTTCGTCTAATTATACAAGAAATAATGGTCAATTAAAATATTTTGATCGCTGCTGCAGGTAAATAATACTCGGCGCGGGGCCATTTGCATTTATTTTAGAAGTCGTGTTTGTATTAATTTATTAATCTGTTATGCATGCCACTAAATTAAGCGTTGGTTAGGTACTTACCTGTAAAGAAATAAAAATTGTATTTGTTTAAATTGTTAAAACTAATTTAAATTAAAATAGTTATTAGTTTAGGTCAAGAATAAAATAATTTGGATGCAAATGATTATTCTCAATAGGTTTTACTACTACGTTTTTATTGAGCAACCCAATTATATCAAGGAAATATTTTAAAAAAACCGTAAACTGTAACATCAATTTAAATCAACACATTTCCGAATCAATTAAAATAATAAACAGACTAAATGTTAGTTTATATTATGTAATTCATTAAATATAATAGGTATTTTGCCTAATAATAACGTGGACTCTTTTGAATCCCAATTTAGATTTGATTTGATTAATCAATATCGTGCTCAGTGACATGTGCTTAGAGAGAGAGGCCTATGACCTATTTTGGATTTCGAATTTTAAATTTTGAAAAATAGAAGTATGCGATTTTTTCTTCTGAGTGTGGCTGGCTACATTTTTCGGTCTAATCAGAACTTTGAGAGTTGACTCTTCGGAAAGTGTGCCAGTACCTACTATACTCGTAGTATTGTGTAGTAATATAGTAAACTTCTGCTATACAGCAAACTGTTATCGAATCTGCTAGAACATTGGACTTGTTCCGACTGCATACACAGCGAACCAGCCAATACCTCACACATTTGGAACGAATTGTTCGCGTATGAGTGAATGTGAATTTTAGCTTTGTTAACTCTTTTTATAAGAAACTCATTAGAAAAGTCGCGAATCGCGATCACCTTATGAATTAGCACAGGGGCAGCTTTATGGTGTTTACTAAATGTAGATAAGATACTTACCTAGTAGATGTTGATTATGATTAAATTAATTTACATAATAAGTACTAATAATTGAATAATTAAATTATGCAAGTGATACAGAATGTTGTTATTAGCTGATTTCATTATCCGTAATTTGATGTCTTCCGTCTACATCAAAAGCCAGGGTTATGTAATTGTAGTTCCCGTAAAAATATACCGGTTCTACTAGATTTAAACATTGTGCGTTTCTGCAGGAGCTGGCATTCCAACTGTTTTGACTCAAATACAGACATAGGGTATTACTTGGGAATAATTTTGGCTGAGACAAATTTATGACTACGAAGTTCTGAATGAATGAATTTTTGTAGGTTACTCTGTAAATTCTGCTACAAACATTAGTGCTATTTTAATGTTTTTTCAAATTACTACGGTACGGTATATAGAATAGTAGTTTATATATATAGGTACCTAGGCATAGTAAACAAATTATATAACAAGTACCTATTGAGTAATATGTGACAGATATCATTACTAATTATGTATAAGTACCTAATAATATTTCGTTACGTAGACACAGGTCATCAATCAGTCAAAAGCTTTCAAAGCAGATATTATCACTTGTATTATCTCATCCTTAATGTTCCTTAATTTCTTTAGTAAGGTATATATATTTTATCATTGGCCAATCGTTCAGAGATGTTTAATAACACAAAATGATTTTGTTAATTATTTAACATTTTAATTATCATTTCGCCATCGGTTCGTAAGTCCCGCTGCGGACCGGAGACATTGACGGGAAAGTAGCAAGAAACTTAGCAAAGGCAAAGAAACGCCTCCACTCTTTCTTTTACAGAGCGTCTGCACATTAAAAAAATACCTACCTATCATAGATTCCAACCTTCCTTCACAAACAACATCCAAATTGATCTACGAGTAGACCTAAATTTTCAAATTTATTTATATCATTTATGTCATGATGAAAAACAAAGTATAACGGTAACTTATTAAAGTAAATAGACTATTGTTTAGGTTAATACTGGAGCGTGTTTTTAAAGGCAGCCGGCGCGCCAGGGGCGATTCCACAGTGTGAACTCGAGAGGTGATAGGGCTTCCTCTCCGCCGCCGCGCCGCCCGCGTCTGTTGTCGGGCGAGCGGTGGGACTCGCGCGCCAGAGCACGGGAGGCTGCACCGAGCTCTCGGTAACTCGAAACTGGGATATAGGATCGATACGATTTTGTATACTTGATGATATGAAAAAGTTTCGTAATAAGCTAGATTGTAATTGATCCATCGGCGTAAGAGCTATGACAATGTCATGTCTCAGATGATTTTTAAACGTTACGTACTCCTGCACACAGACTTATCTTATCTTATCTTAGTGAGGCCTGCCGAGGTTTCCCTCTCGTAGCAACACTTCGACCCATCGGGATCTTTTGTGTAACCCCATCCTTTCACTCTTCTTCCTCTGTAAACATAGACGCCATAAGCTTGGCAACATCCTTAAGAGCGAAGAGCCTGAAGTCCTCCGGTTTAAGATAAGCCGACCTCAGGAGTCCCATTTTTTCCTAGCCAGAGAGTGGCAGTCACACAGTAGGTGCTGCATTGACTCCGTTTCCTCCCCACATGCCCTAAACAAGCTATTTGTTGATAGATGCATTATGTGGAGCATTTGTTTTGTGGCATAGTGCCCTGTCAAGCCACCGATGGTTAATCGGGCCTGCCTTCTATTGCCTCCGTATATGAACTTACTAGGTCCTAAGGCGTTTTCGCCTAGGAAGGATTTGGAGTGTTTCATACCCAGCCGCTCTTTCCATTCGATGCTGTGCTTGTTTACGATGTGATCTTTAGTCTGCACACAGTCTACCACAAACTATCAAATTTGCTCAACAGACTCTGAATTTTATTAATATGTTTAAGGTTTGCAAACGGGAGATAAGTGAAACTCAAGACGGCCATTAGCACCAAAGAGAATTTAACACATTAGCACACTGACGTTTATTATCTAGGCATATGTAATAGAGCGTGCACAGAGCGCGCATCGCTCTGTGCACAGATATATAACATTACCTTCCCCAATAGCTATGGACCCAACAACAAGCTACTTATATTAAAAAAACTGACTATTGTCAACCCTGGGCCGCTTTCGTGTGACAACTCCTTGCTGACTTCTGGGATCTTCACCGTCTTCTGTTTCGCATTCTGTGGCTTCTGCGTCTGGAACATGCGTTGCGTGACTCGGACTCCCCAGTTCCTCAACATGATCAGTATATTCTCCCTCGCCGTTGCCATCACTCTGCCACAGCTGCCTTCCACCGGCATTGAGTCGTCCAACGACAGTGGTGCAGGTAGTGATGTGGACTTGGCGGTTGTGGCGTAGCGGTGGTTAGGTCCAGGCATCCGGGTGGTGAAAGGTTTAAATGTTTTAAAGACACACTATCTTTAATAATGAACACATTTTTGCCAATTTGTCTAACAATTACGCCTAATACGCCTGATAAATATGGTTTATATATTTATTGAAAAAAGACAGTTTCGGAAAGGTTGATGTGCTAGCGTCGTACACTCGACACACTCGTACACACTCGTACACACTCGTACACACTCGTACACACTCGTACACGCTCGTACACGCTCGTACACACTCGACACACTCATATACGTTTGAGTGCGTGCACGCATGCGGTGCCAGTGCGGCGATGCTATAAAATTCCTGAAACAATGTGTCTTTATTGGAAATCAACTTATTTGGTATTTCATCACATAAACATCGTTAATAGAAATAACAACAATAAACAGCCCATTGCCATGTAGTTGTACTGCCGCCACCCACCCAGTGTCGCTGAATCAGCACTCAGCCACAAAATAAGGAGGCTGAAGAAGGTTAACTTTATTTATGACGCGTGCGACAGTTGGTCGGTTGTCGGACTGTTGCGAGATTCCGTGTCTGTGAGAGAGCAGCATCATGTATAAAGCTTACCTTCTGCAGTCTCCTTATTTTGTGAGTCAGCACCTTGCGTGGTCGTCGCGCACTCTCACGCGGCGTGGGGTTCATAAATAAAAGGAATGCACCGAGTCTCGCTCTCGTGCCCTTATTAAAAGTTCAGCCCGGCTACGGCTGGACTAGACAGCTGTGATTCCGGCCGGGCGCGGGCGCAGCGCGGCGCACCACAAATTAACTTTGTTGCATTAAAATACTAAGATATTTTACCGTAAAAATAAAGGACGTATCAAGTTATGTTGCGTTTCTGACTCTGAATTTGTTATCATTACAACTTTCGACCTCTAAATAAGAACGAAATCTTAGCAAGTGTTAAATATTAAAATTAAAATAAGGTGCCATAAACATAGGTACTTTATTTTACATCACATAACGCTTTTGACAAAAAACTGGTAAGTAGACGTGCAACGCAAAGAGCATCCTTACTGTGGTCCTTATCACTTAAAAGTGATATCTCTTCCAGACAACCCTTGGTGTAGGTAGGCTAGTCATTTGTACAAAGTAAATACGTAACAGGTAAAACCTTATGCTTATAGACTTTAGCGTACGCGCTGCTGGGCGAGCGAGTTTATAAATGTTGTGAGTGAGGATGAGGAATCCCCAGGTGCTCTCTGCGGAGTGCGGACGCAGGCCGACAGCCGCCCGCCCGCACCCGCATGCACTTATAATAAGATTATGCTAACCATCGCATAACCCTTTTAAAGCAGGCGTGCATTTTCTAGGAACACAACACTAAGAAATAACGTAACAAAAATATACATATAAGTAAGTATTGATCTAATATGCTAGGTATGTACAATCAATAAGTCAGAATATGATGTAGAAAATAAATATAACATTATAGGTAATAAACACAAAATACTACCAAATATCATCACATATTCTGCTCACAAATAAATACCTCAACGATAAAGTTGTTTATTCACTGAAGAGTTATTCTCTTAATTATGTTTTCAAAGGGATAATCAGTTACAATTAAACAGTATAATTACATTGCGAAGTAAACATTGGAATTCCGCGTACAGCAATCATTAAAGGTGCCTCTACGAATTAACTATACATTTGCGCAGGAAGCGGATATTGGCTATTTATATTATGTTGGCGATAAACGTGCAAAAACAATAATAAATTAGTCCATGTGTTGCCCAGCGCCGCGCCGTGGTGTATGTGCCTAGTGGCGCACGAGATTGATGGCCCGAACGAGGAAACCGACACGCATCATGGTGTGCCGGCCGAGCCGCGTACGTACGGTTATGTTGAGCTCCGTATTTCTTACTCGTATCTTATTGCTAACTGTCATAATTACCATTCTGCGAAGTCTGAGAGAGTTCGAAACTAATTTCCGCTCGCGGCTTCCATCGGCGTGCAATTCTGTCTTTTACAAAGATTTCAAGTTGCATTTTTTAATGTTGAATTGTATTTGATTGAGATAAAAAAGTAAGGAAAAAAGCGTTATTTGGCCCAAAATCTAAATCATGCTCCTCGGATCGTTGCCCTGTTTTTTCGTAAAGGATGTGGACGTGCGAGAACCCCTGCATTAGTTCCACAAGGGAAGGTATAGGCACTTACCTGTGCATAAATCACGAAATTATTTTGAAGCTAATGAGTCGAACAGTCAAAGTCGTCAGCACCCAACAATTACAGTAAACACCCTAATAAAACACGTATCATCGGAAAGCCCTGCAAAGCTAGTTACTGTCAGCTCCCAGATCCCAAGCGAGCCTGACCACAATCGCAAAGTATCTCCCTCGTGAGCCATTACCGAGGCATCACCAGGCCGCGCGCTGACGACCTGCGCCTGCGCCACCAAACCACCTACGAACAGCATCGGGTTCGTTTAAGACTCGTTACCTTATACCAAACACTACATACTTGATAAAACTTGATGCTTATTTGAATGTATTTGTATAAATAACTAACTATACACTTTTAATAATAGATTTCCATTTGCAACTATGCATTAAATTATAGAGTATTGGAATAGAATAGAATATTTATTTATTTGCATTAAACATGGCGCATACAATATGGTGGAAACAAAATATAATGAACTTCACATTTAGTCTTTACACTTCTAAAACTTTAACTTTAACTAAAATAATAAAATGTACTTTATTTACACAAAAGAATAGAGATACAGTTAGAGAAATGTTATTTGGTATTCGAGTACTTGTTCGACGTCTATAAATCGTTTCTTTCATGTGCGCATCGAAATTGCATATTGTGTAGGCTTGGTTCGTTTCCAATTTTCCATCGACATCTCTGTAAAATGTTATAGAGCAATCAATAAAATGTTACATGAATAATAATAGGAAAGCTTTTTTACCGGCTCCATAAAATCCGTGTTGGGGAAATCTAGTTAACAACCAATTATTTCATGCAGCGCCATAAAATGAATCGATTCGAACGAACGAGATGAAAGAAACGAATTGAACACGGCACCGATTAGGTGGTGGCCATAGATGGATGGGGGGGGGGGACTCGCCTTGAATGGGCAAACACGGCCGGCGCGGCGGCGTGGGTGAGATGCAATCTTAAGACTTAAGGTAGTTATGTTAAGTGGCCGGATTTGTCTGAAACATTGTACTTACAAAGAGACCGAGTAGGGGGTGTTGCGTTTTTGTGAGGAGCAGCCCGGCAGCGTTCGCTCGTAATGAGCGCGTCCACCCAACGGGGCTTTCATCACGGACTAGGACGAGGTGTCTTGCTGCATCAACTGCGATGAAAGTGCTCTAAACAATCCTACATCATTTACAAAATTTCCAGGCATAAAAGCTTACAACATCGAGACGATAGTTGAACGGAATATCGTCAAATAGCACAACATTTAAAACTATAAAATTTTACATTGAAGCCCATACTAGTGAACCCGTACCGTGGGTAGCCAATTCAATTCAATCATTTTATTGCTCTCCATAAGTTACAGAAGGTGTTATAATAATACTTTGGAGTTTATGAGCGCAGCAGAGCGTGGCAATGGCAATGTTTGAGAGGAATTATTAAAATTTATTTTTTATAGAAAGTTAGAGGACTGCTTGCTCATACGAGCGGAGCAGAACTATATAATAATAAATTGAAAAATCATTATAATATTTTAGTGGTTATTGACTACAATATAACCGCATTCGCTTCCTGTTCTCCAAATTTAAATTTGAATATTTCTTTTCTATGAAAGGAGAAGCGCTACTCGTACTATAAGTTTAAACGTAATATTTTTCACCTCAAATTAAGAAATAATTACTATGTATTTAATATTTTACTCGCAATCAATTCCACGGTATTTTAAAATTCTGGAATTGTATACAAACTCGCTGTGCCGTGTGTACAGGAGAGTTCGACGTTATCTTTCACTTCGGTGTAATGTCTTCATACACACTACTAGGTATTCACAATTTAATGATTTCCAATTTTATCAGAACGTAATTATAAACTTGAATGCTAATTGCTATCAAACAAAATAAATCAAAGTCCTATTATTATATTTTCTTAATTACGTTACGCAAAAGGTGAAATAGGCAGACACATTAATTTGCACAAACTCTCGGTGCCAGCGCGACCAATCAATAATGTATTCCGAGAAGGCACTCAATGGCACGTGAAATTAACTTACGTCGCTCACTGTACCTGAATGCGGTTTCAATGAAACTTTAGCCGCCTTGTAACTCCCGCATTGTTTCACTTCATGACCACTTTGAATTGCAAAAAGAAATAATGCTGTCCGATACATTACAGAACAGAATGTAGTCTATTAAATTGATTAATACTCGTATGAGCTCAAGCGTCGAATACCAGACACAATAGAATTTTAATTGTTATCGGCCACATGCTGGTCGCTCGACGCTCAAGGGGTTAGTATAGTATACATGACACTATCCCTTAAGATGGCAGTTAGCCCACCAACTTGGGCCCAGCAGTACGCGTTTATAAGCTGATGCTGATGATGATGATGATGATGCTGATGATGATGATGGTGATGATGATGATGATACAGCGTATGTTTTTGGTGAATTAGGTAAATTTCGTTTGAAACCCTTCATACCAATAAGCCAAGTCTAATATACTTTCTATGCTTAAGGAATACACAAAGATTTTATGAGTTACAGGATATGCGATTTGGAGTCCAAAGCACAAATCGCATAAATTAAGTTATTGCACTCATCATAGGAACTCTCTCTTCTATCGCATGTATTCTAACTTCGATTCTGCGAAACTGTACGACATTCTAACGTGTACGTGTGATTGAATTGCCGGAGACATCCGACATCCGTCCGAGTGCGCACAAAACTCGAGATAGGTAGCTTTAATATAGAATATAATAAAATTTAATTCTTTTTAGATAATTATCAATTCTTCTTATTTTTATAAAATTGTCCTTTATTATTGGGAATCGCATTCATTAAAATTCATTTAGTATTAAAACTTCCTATAAGCGTAATTACAATAATTTGACTCAAAATAAGAGGAAACTCGATATTATTATTTTGTTACGAGTAAGTTGAGTAAGTTCGTTTAATTTCTAGATTTTAGAGATACTTTGCTTTAAGCCACCAGTATTTATTTTAAAAGATCAGCACTGAATGGCTGTAGATAGCCCAATTTTCGTAACAAAAGACGTTTGAAATAACTGTGGCGCAGATAAGCGTTGAAATAAGAGAACAAAAGAAACGATTACCAGAATCGTTATCCTTAGCGGGAGAGCTTCGGAATAGATCTGGCGGCGGCCACACCTCCTCCGGCCACTTTAAAAAGAACTTTCACTCCACAAATATAATCTTTAGTGCTTCGATGCTGTCCCCAAAGCAAAGGGCCGAACGGAAAGGAAACAATAAGAAACTGTGTTTTTGGGGATATACTTTTTGTGGTCAAAACAGTCTTGGGCAAAACATTTCTAATAGCTATTTGAATCTCAATAATCTTTTCGAATTTCGAAAAATCGTAATTGTGTTCACATTTGGTCGCGCCACATGTTCTCCGGAATGATACACAGAAGCGTATGTGTGAGGAGCCGCGAGTGCGTCGCGTGAGCACGTCACGCCACGCATGCTCCATCCATATTAATCCGGCCGTTGAATTCCAAACGTGGCTGATACGAGTAAGCTGTCGAACACATTCTCCCCGAGACTAAAGATTGTCTCTGATATTATGTACCATGATAAAGATGTGTCACTGTTACATTTAACAACTTTAGGAATGAATGTTAATGCATGTGTGTAAAGAAAGTTGTCGCCCGTATTTCTGTTCAATGGCCGACTAATTGCTACCTTACATTATCGATATATTTATTCGTGTATTCAGTAAACGGATGATATTAAAATTAAGTATGTACTTGAACGCACTGTTATACGAAATTGATTCATGATTAAACATGAAATTTTAATTACGCCGCCCATCATTACGATCAAGTATGTTTATGTTGTTTCACTTTCATAAACCAATTCATAATGTTAGAGGAAATGGTGGTGTTATTATAAATACCTATATTCAAATAGCAAATCATTATTTATTTTGTTAGTTTGTGGTATTGAGATAAGTTTGTTTGTCCTTGCTCATATACCACGGCTACCTTCCTGCTGATTCATTACTCAATAATTTCATTTGTCAATCTCGTTCTGTAGCTTCTCGGCTACAGGAAACTGATCGTTGCATTCCTGTAAATTAGACTTGGTGACTTTTGTTGAAATAAATTAATACCTACTGCTAATTCAAAGACATTGTATTCCCCGAGGAGCGTCCAGGACGTCGATTTAGCCAGGCCAGCCGCATGCAGGCTGTCGCCGCGGAGCCCAACTCCCGATCTCGGGGACGCTCACCCGCCTGTCTTCAGTGGTCACGTAATCGCATTTCAATTAGACGAGTGCCAGCTGCCAAGTGCCAACTGCTACTTCAAAGCTACAAATAGTTCGCAGCAAATAAAGGATCTAAGAAAGAACAACGATATCACATATGACACGGAGTTATTCAATTTGTTGTTGTTGTTTTGCTTTAATAAAACAACTAGAGTACCATTTTTGTCTGTAAATTCAAATACATTTGCGGTGACAGGATTAATTAGGTTAATCTACATTTAGGTATATGTAGGTAAATCAAAATGATTATATTAGAAAGTAATATACCTAGTTAAAATCGGTTTACCAATGTGATAGTCCGATTGCTTGAGGCTTATCTACCTCAAGAGTTTTGTAGGCTTACGTAGTTAATTGTAACTTCTTTCACCTAGATAATAATGTCGATAGCATCTACATATGAAGTGCTGTATTCGCCGGCGACGGTCGCTGGAGCGCCATTACATCGCGCGTGCACATCGATCACGTGCCGTATACCAAACACGATCTTTATTACACTTTATGGGCTCCGTAAGCCATAACGGCCCCACGATTCACCACATCCTATCCTTTATCGATATCTCTTCGAAATAAAATGATCAAATAAATATTACTACTTCGTCGTAAGTCGTAAGTCGTAAAACAAGATGAGTTGAGGAAATTATAAATCGAACATATAATATTATGCAACCAATCAACTGTGCTCGTTAGTAACTAACTTACGCGTCAAGAGTTTGTGCGTCTTAATGTGTTATTAATCATTCTACCACGAAGGTGTTATTAGTCGATATTAGTCAGTTAATGTAGCCAGCTTCATTATAACATAAAGCTTTTTTCGTTGAAACCATTATTAGTCCATGGTTGAAACTAAATGGTAGTACAAAGAGCCCGACGTGCCTGGCTGCTTGGTCAGCAGCACTAGGCGTAGTATTTATTTACGACTCATTTGCCGAGTGTCTGTCGACCAAACTTGTTAGTACGTTGTCGAAATAAATTTGTAATTCTTTATTACAAAGCAAATCTTTTGGACACTATTTACTTTCTTTCCCTTTCAAATTATTCTTAAAGTCATAGTGCTACCTTAGGTTGCTATCTTTATTTGGCTCTCAACACAACGAACTCGTTCTAAGATACATTTTTGGAAGAAGGTAGTGGTAACTGGTCTCACTTCACTTAGCTGTGTCTCTCGTGTGACTGTTTACTCTGTGAAGTTACTAATCAAGTGCTCTCGACTCGAGTCCTTTCGAAAAGAAACGCCTCTCACCGAACACTGTAAAAACACACTCGGTATGACTAAGATTGGTTAACGTGCGTCTCCTAATGAAATACTATTGTAACAAAGAATGCCTAATCTATATTGACTCTTTGCCACCTTCTGAAAGTCAATGATTTGAATTTATACAGCTGATTGGAGCTACGTTTAAAGAAGTCATTGTGGATACAGGCGGGTCACGCAGGGTTAAAACATTGAAATTAGGGCCACTTACATAGTAATTTTGATCAATAATGTATATCTCTCTATTGTTTAGGGTCACTTGATAATAATATTACAACGGCAAATGTTCTGAGAAACTTTTCTTTCCCTCCTTCATAAGACCACATATGCTGGAGGGCTTTAGTGTCACCTACTTCTTGTGTCGACCATACATCGCGAACAAAGAAATTAATTTTGGTAATTTGGATTTCTGTCCCAGTATAATTTACAATAGCTATAATTTAAAGCTCGACACTTTAAGAAGCATTTTGTGTGTCAGGAAGGCAACGTTCTTCGACTCGGATGAAGAAGAAGATGAACGGTCATTTGCTGCTTCCTATGATTTTTTTTCCAATATCTATTCAAAGGAAAAAACTATTGATTTGTCGGTTAGCTGAGTTGATTGATTGAAAATGGAGAAAGGACACTGCCAGGTGGGCCAAGTGCTGCCCAGAGTGAACACATGGTGCATTATGTTCCTTAAGCTAACACTAGTCTGCTTGAAAATCTAACCCAAGGAACTTGATTATATAATACAAAATTAATGATGACTATTTTATAAGTTAAGGTATGACATAGGTAAATGAAGACAGCCCACCGGCCGGAGCCCGGAGGCGTGTACTGTGCGGAGAGTCGCATTCGCAGCCGGTAATGACTTTATTATAAAGGATGACAATCGGAGCGCCGCGCCGGCCGGCGGCCGTGGGAAGCGGCTGGGGCGGCGCTGGAGCCCCAACACGATGGAACTGCTGGCTTGTTGCTAACAAAAACCACCCTTTTAACTACTTACGGCCGCAGAGTACCGTAAACATAAAACCTTAGCCAAATCTTATATTATTTTTCTGTACCGTAACAAAAACGTCGCCCATGTTTATGTTAATTTAATTTGTTTTAATTTAAAACCTTATAATGATGCAATTTTGTTGACGCAAAGTGTACCTTGTGGAAATTGGTTTCATTGTATCCAATTTTGTTTAACGATTGAAGAGATAACTCCCAGTTGTGCAAGAAAAAGTAATAGCTTCATCCAATGCATAAAATGAAGAAAATGAAGAAAATTCTCAATCTAGCAAACTGAAATTGGAGATAGATTGCTGTGGCAGTAACTCACCGTAATGGAGTGAACAGTTGCCATCGCTGAGTGGTCTCACAAATGATTTGCAACGCAAATGCGCCGTAGTGTGGCGACCGGCCGTGGTGAATCCGCCCGGCACGCCGGCATTGAGTTGCATTGCAATGGCCGCCGCGCCCGCCGCACTTACTCGCCGTAGCCATTTGTGTCCGTCCGTCACGCAGCGGCGCGGCGGCGTCACGTATCATCTCCCGGGGCCGTCGCCACACTGCAAGGGACTAATATGGTGTCGATCCATATTGTTGTCGCCCACCAACTACCAATAGTGCGCCTAGCGAGCTTAGGCTACGATTGACAAAGCAGTTCCATTTCCATGTTTTTCTGGCTCACCACCAAGGCTGGTCCCGCACTCCGCTCTCGGTTAAAAGTCCATTTGTCCGCGCGGCCATTACGTTGCCGGCGCTCGTAATATCGTTTTTGTCTGCGGGTTTTTGTCCCGCATCTGGGAATGAGTTACGGACGTAATAGCTGGGAGTAATGACACGGTCCAGCCGCAGAGAAGTCTGCGCCATCTTTAGTCGAGCCTGCACCTTCCTACTACCTAATACAGACGTAGACAGAGCCAGCTTAGCTGAATTTTTCCTTAAATTCTCGAATACATAACCTGAGAGACATCGAAATAGCCAAATTGGTATGCTTTTTGCTTTACGTTAGTTTAAGTTATAAATAATACTCAGTAACACTAATTAGTTATTTTAAATCCTATTGTAACTATTTTTAATTACTTATTTGTTTGTACATTGTTAACTTTTAATATTGTTGCAATAAAAAAAATATTTATCTATCAAATCAGTTATTTTGGATCGGAGTTGCAATTATGTGTGCCAGGGCAGCACAGTGGTTAGCGCACTTGGCGGAGTCTTGTGATTGCGACTATGCTCTGAACGTAGCAACAATGAGCTACATTCAACTGATGAACATGAAACTCGGCGCAACCGATGTAACCTCGTTGTGAACAATGCACTGACGCGCGATTCTTATGCGTTGACAATAACGGCATTCAAAGAAGTTATAACAATAAGTCCTTAGATTGCGAGACGGTGTGGGTACGTGACCCACCCGTTGTTGACCACTTTCAGTTGTAACTGACCTGTTCAGGACAAAAAGCCTACAAATGTTAACAAAAGCTTTGGTTGGTGATAGAGCTGCCTTCTTATCGTCGCCATAACCAGAAAACAGCGTAGTTGTTTTTTGACATTATCGTCACTTTACAAAGTTGTGATAATGGCCAAGCGCTTCTCCGTCGTCGTGGAGTAAAAGAAGCCATACCTAACCGTTCCCGCCCGACTACGGCTCCATGAACGTTTGTTTTTTTTCCATCAAAGTTAATTGAAAGTTTGCATACCGCCGCGGGGTACGTGCCTCGTTTAACTCATCGCACTCATTTATTCGAGGCGATGCTCCCTCTCTGCCACACCCTGTGGAGAGAACGGGACGGTAGTGTGCACGGTCTATGACAAGAATATGAGATGAAAGCCAGACCGTGTGGTGCCATTGCCGTAAAAAAACCATTACAGATTCGGTTATGCGTCGACATCATCTGGATGGCATTACGTCGTACTTACCTATTTAAAGTAGTTGACTATGCGCGTATGAGAAAGTAATGAATGTGACAACCCGTGGGCCCGTAGCTCCAATTCATAATTGATTATTTGATTTTAAATACAATTGAACTAGCCAGAAAGCGGAATGTAGAAGCAATGCAAATGTTGTGGATCTTTTTTATGGTAGATGAAAAGATGATGGTGATTTAAAACTTTAGGTATACATATAGTCTAAATATGTAGGTAGGTAAAAGCTTTAAATACTTGTTAGATTTGATTATTTGTAATCTTTTCCATTTGTAGTTAGTGAATGAAGCCGCGACGCGAGCGTCACCCTTAGCGAACATTCTCGTTGGATTGGCGCCGGGATGTTGTGGCCGCGGGCACCGGCACAATGGAAGTTATCATGAAATCGCGTTTAAAACCTATTGTCTCTACAGTACTGCGCCGCACACTTCATCAATATTATTTATTACAGACCAAAAGTGTTATAAACCACATGCGGAGAACTACTCGATCATTTAACACGTGTAACTCGTCAGCCTGTTTGTCAGACGTAAATAAACTTAAAAACGGCTAAAAGCATGCGCACGCGAGGAAAATACGAATAAGTTGGAGTGGAGTAAACAAGCCGTCCATTAGCGGCGCGGCTGAGCGGCTCGGCCGGCCTCGAAGGCTGCGGCCGTCCGCGGGCAGGACGTGGACTACTTCGCACTATTCAATTGGTAGGCAAATATTGGCGGGTCATAGCTGATGTACCTCTTTTTAATGGAACAGTTGTTTCTCACTGACTAATATCGCTGTAAGTCTTCGTTTGGGTGTGCTTCGTGGAATACCTCGTCTATTCTACTTAAGTTGATGTTTCATTTTTTCCACCATTCCATTTTGAAACGTTGAAAATTGTAAATCACGCCTCGGAGCTAACCGCAATGTGACTTCGTGAGTTGGAAATTGCGTTCCGAGAATAGCGCTGATGGCGGAGGACAATAACGTGGATGATGGTTGAGTAGGTAGTCAAAAACTAAAATGCTTCAAGTCGCATTGAAAAAAAGGTGAATCGTCATCGCAGGCCGTACTTATGTATAAGTGGAAAATAATAAAATTGTGCCGAAGCCCCTCATCAGTTATTACGACTTATGAGTTCCAGAACTTGAGAGGCGGGTCGTGTGTGTATGGTGGCTCCATAGTTGTGTAAGATCATCAGCCGACGAGCTTGCGGTCGCCGTCCCCAGCGGCTCCATCGTGCGGTAGCCCGGCCTGCTTACAATCTAAAATAGTGGTTCACTATGTATGTAGTCGTAAAGTCGACGAATTCTTAAAAACAACTCTAGGTCTTTCCTTTAAAGAGGATTTTACAGTGATTATTTATAAGGTAGGCAATGCTTCTCTCCCACGAACCGACGAATACTAAACCGAAATGGAAATCACGAAGTTTACAAATATATAATGTAGCGTAGGTATAAGTGTCAAAACCCTTTAAACTTGTTGTTCGTGGTTTGTCTTTGGCTATAATTATTTTTAAACAGATTCAGTTAGCGAGGCAAGGCGTGGCTCTTTTACAAATATGTTATCGTGTTTTCTACATATTATTTACATAGGATAAGGAAGATCTATAATCACAGTTTTAAAAGCATAATACTGTGCTAATATTATAAAGTGGATAGCTTTATATTTTTGTATGTATGTATTGCAACGAATAAACTCAAAAACTACTGGACCGATTTAAAAATTCTTTCACCATTAGAGTGCTACATTAGCGCAGAGTAACATAAGCTATATTAAAAAAAAGAAATGTGGCACGAAGTCCGCCGGGTCAGCTAGTATTTAATAAAGGTTCTTCTTGTTTTTTTTTATATTCTGATGCTACGCTTTTTATATTCAATGGCATTGTGTTTCTATTGCAATATACCAGTAACGTAGCGTTCTTGGAAGTCCTTCAATTGGAAATGTTTGTGAAAAGAGCGATATTATAATGCATGACTGTGAATAGTTTCAAATTCCGATCTAATACACGTGGCATAATGGGAAAAGTCGGAGTGTACAATATCTAGCCGCCGTATATTATAATGATCTATAAATATTTAGTGAAATATTTATATTTCTCTGGAGCTGGATATCGGCTATCTTTTCGCAGGAAACATTTTCTATCAATATTTGATATTTCCATCAATATTTGAACAGCTTCAGTGATAACGGGCACAGACTGCCTACTGCGTCATTGGATTTATACCTAATAACATTCTAAGATATTGAAAACATCGTCGTCTTGATTTGAAGTTTCGAAAAAGATATCAGGTTCCGTTGACGCACCTTATACAACATTCATTGTTGTAGCAAGATATTTTGTAACAAAAACACGAGTCGACAAGCCGTTAACCGCACATACGTATTCGAAGGACTACTTCAAATAACAAGCAACGTTGAATGCGACGGTGAATTGGACGTGAATGTGGCACCGGCGCGGCGGTACTCGCGGCCGACACGACACAAGTGTCCAATCTGGCGCTGAATGGAGTCATTAGATCGAATGGTGGAGCTCCATTAGAGTTATTTATCCATTGACAGCGCTGCGGGCTTCCGGCGCGGCCCGGCAGGCGGACGGACGGACGGCCGGACGGCCGGACAGCTGGCCGACCTTGGGTGGAGTAGATTTATAAAACTTCCATTACGCTTTGATGGTTGGTTATTGGGTGTTTCACGAATTTATTTATTTATTTATTTTTATAGATGTACAATACAAATTACAATCATAAGTAAATGTTACATTAAAAAACAATGAATAAATCTGGATTGCAATTCAAAAGGATGTACATTCAGAAAAAATATTAATTTAAACAATGGTCACCGAGCATTACAATAGAAAAAGAAAACACAAAAACTTAAATTATCCACAACCACAACGTACCCGGACACAAACTAACACACATAGAATGTTATTGTTTAATAATTTTAACGCAAATTTTGTTGTGAACAAATTACAAATTGAAAAAAGACAGTGTGACCTGGAATATCAATCCCAAGATTAACAAAAGAAGATTAACAAACGAATAAAGTTGGAATCTACAACGAATTATCAGTATTCCATGGTTCGTCTTCGATGCGGGATTTTCCAGAACACTTACATCTGTAAACATTGCAAACTTAGAACATGTTGCGTTTATCGTCTTATTTACAATGAGGTTATACACTTTAGACTTTGTTTTTATAGATGGTTGAAAACATTTGAATTTTACGAGGTATCTTTGAAGCTTGATCACGGATTTAATATGGTAAAGGACAATGATTAGCCAGACCACATAAGTTTTCACCACGTTTTTACGCATTTACAAACGTAGCAGCTTGCAAGGTCCCTAATTAAAATTCAAATCAATAAATAGTTTGATCTAAAGGTTAATGAAATCTAAAGGCTGGCTAAAGTTTAGCCTTACTAAAGATTTCTGAAAACTACAACAAGTTTAATGTTAAGTCAGCCGCATGGCATCGTACCGCAGTCGCCGTTGTCCGGTTTTTTGTATAACGTCATTGGCGGTACCGATACCGGTGCGGTGGCCGGTGCGGTACCGGTGCGGCTGCCAAATGCTTGGGATCCGCGATGCCGTCCGGCCGGCCAGGCTGATTGGATTGCGGGCTCGTGCTTTTTTTAATTGAAAAATGCAATACTAGTTGTGTGAAAATAACTGGTTTTTCTATTTTTCTTTTGTTTTAAAGACTAGTACTTCATACTAGAATTTATTTTGTGTCTAAAAGCGTATTATTAAATCACATAAAGACATCAATGTAAATAAATGTATTTGTATACTTAGCAACTTTTTAGTTTGTCTTCTAATTTAACCCATTAACGCCCAAAATGAAACTGCTCGTAAAAATTCTTATTTCATGTTATTTAATGTATCATTACCGATTGAATAAAAGGTATCATAATCAAAATTTCAGGAAAAAACAATAAAACCTAAGTTATAGGGGTGTACTCGGTCGGGTACAGTGGGCGGATTAAGTATGGAAACTACCAAAGCAAGGCCGCTCAACACATAATGTTTTCATGCAAAGTTTGCAACGCCAACGAACACGATTAACAAATAACACACTGCAACTGATTTTCTATACGTTCTGGGTTGTGACCATTACTTTTTCGATCAAGTCCTATTGACGATGACGTAGGTCGGATCTTTGTTTTTGTAGGTTTCAGGTAGGCTCTTGCTATATTACGTCGAAACCTCCCATACGTCTGTGGTAATTTACAAATAATCTTGGAATATTGAAATCTTAGCAATATTGCACTATCTTTATACCTTTCCCAGGGGCTCAGTCTGATAAAGATTAGATCCCATTGTAACTATGTTATTATCTTTTCACCGCACGATTGTAATTCCATTCTTCGAATCAAATCGGTAGTCGTATTCCGCTCTTGGCCGTTTCTTTATAGCCTGAACAGGAGTGACAGGACATTTTTTGTCCTATTATCTCGAATTGTGCCCGTTGCTCTGTAGCCTAGACGCCGTAGATCCCATAGTAACTGATAATTGGTGATATGCAGAAGGAACAGCGTGGGGGACAGAACGGAGCCTTGGAGGGACCCCAGCGTTCACTAACATGAGCCACGAAGCGCATCCATCAGATAGAATACGGTTTCTGCGCTCATGCAGGAAGCCAGCGACCCAGTTGCAGAACTGAGCAGGCAGACCATATGCCGGGAGCTTGGAGAGAATAGCTTTGTGCCAGACCCGATCAAAAGCCTTATCATCATCACTATCGTTCTAATCAGAAACATCATAACTGAGGCGACGCGGAGTCACCTCAATTGTCCCTGGCACATCTCTTGGCATGATCGAATTAGCGAGATCATCATCATTTCCTTCTTCTTCGTCACTTACTATGGCTGATTCAGGTGGCAACAAGAAGACATCATTTGAATATCATCACTTTCATCAGCCATAATTGATTCAAAGGCATCTTCCAGCCTTGAATACTCATTTCAACTTGTAAAAACGTGACGATTGGCCATGGTGGATTATTCATAAATACTTGCAAAATACAAGAAATTATAGTACATAAGTGCCCACTGTACCTGCCCAAGTACAGTGTGATAAAATAAAGTCTAATACGTATTTATTGGAATGAAATGTAGCTAAAATAGTATTTTATGATTATGTGTATTCGAATAATAAGCAGTAATACAAAACAAGTCTAAATAAATCATTAATAATATTAAAACCACAATATCAAAACTAACCTTAGTACTTTGATCTGCAGCTCGTATTTGACAACAGTAAACATGACATTAATTTTCGCGCTACCGCCAAATTTAAACTTTTTTTAATCTGCTAGTGATGTCTAGTAATGAAAAAAACTGTTTTTATAACAAAAACCATAGATAATTAGTATGAATTGTTTCACTTTGTAGCTGTACTCACGCGAGTACAGAGAGCGTTAATGGGTTAAATGTGGAGAGGTCAAATTCACTATTAATTAAGAAACTATCAAAGTTACTACTTTACTACTGTACGTACCTACCTAAATATAAAATCATAGAAATATAGGACTGTTGTGTCAGTGTTTTAGTTATTGTGTTATTTATTTATTTAATTTAATTAATTTAATTCTTAACAATATTATGTAGCTTGTAGATACACAGACGCTTTCAGGCCCAGACACAATAGAGTTCAATTGTACTGTGGTACCCAGAGCACTCGAGTGGTTAGCAGATTACTTTCCATCTAACCCGCAATAAAACAAAATTAGTTTTTTTACCACGTTCTAACTTTAATACAGGCAACCCTGCGGGCCACGTAATACAGGCAACAACCTAGGATGACTGGCCAACTCGTGAGTCGGCCACTGACCCCGCCGCACTGGGTCACCGTCCACTGCCGGCCTGTCGCCGCGCCGGCCGCAATGGACGCCGCCTTAGCAGCAAGCCAGAGCAGTGGGAACGGCACTTAATGTGGCGGTTTCAATTAAGTCAGTAAACATTGTTCGGTGCGCTCGTTCGACAGTTGAGCTGGTAAGTTTACACCAGCAATGTATGTGTTTTTACGTGTCTCCGTCTAGTGGGTGGTGCCCTGGTGGGAGCGCCCCCCACAGAGCGAGTGCGGTCTAATGGAAGTCCGATGTGCGCGGCATCCGCTCCCACACGCCGCGGCACCGAACCCTGCATTAGCGTAACGACGAGCAGATGTTTAGCACTGGACTTGTGTGGCATGACGTCACGTCACTACTATTTATAAGTAACCTTGAATGGTCTTTGATTACATACATTACGAGTATAACTGAGCCCTGCCGGCGCGGCGCATGGTGTTCTCGGAGGGGTGCAATCAGATATTAGGTACATAGCTTGTACCTATTTACTGAAAACCAAATTATATTTCCAGTGTACTAAGACTTTAGTTGAAGTTGAAGTGCTCAAACCCTTTATTTGACACAACTATATAGTGATACTTAGCTTTTAGAATCCTTTCCAATGCAAAACCAAAATGCAATAATTCCTACCAGTACTTATACTAATATAAATAGGTATATGATGTACGAACAAAATATCGTAGAAAGAGGTTAAAAAATAAGTTGCCAACTCCATACGTAGTGTGGTGGACTGTATTTTTGTTCAATTAAAACTCTTCTTCGATGTATTTAGTGTCTTCTTTATTTCCCAAGTTACAATTGAATACTGAACGTTGAACATGATTCTCATACAAAACTGCGCTACTTATATCCGATTTGGACGTATGGCAACTAGCGACGCGTTGACATAGTTGATATTGCGACTATTACCAATCCCATACTAACTAGACAAACAAATTAAGTGAACTTTAACGCGATTGGCTAATTTATGTTTAGACGTGTTTCGACAAGATCAAACCTAACTTTAACAAATCGTACTTAGCGCTTTACATGTACTTATTACTACATTAAGTTTACAAACAAAATAATAACAAAATAATCAAATTCCCTTATGCTACGTATGTCTAAACTAATAAAACTCGGCGTCCTCAACATCCTCCCCCCGGCGCAGCTTGCGAAGCCTCTTCTACCGGGAGCACGACGAGTTTGCTGACTGGCCTCCTGAAGACTCCTGTCTTTGTCTTCACATCTGCTATCCGGATGCCGCCGTCTGGTCCTGGGTAGGTGCCTTCCACGATGCCCATAGGCCATACGTTTCGTGGTAGCGTGTTATCGGCCACTATTACGACGTCTCCAACTTGTATGGGTCGCCGTCCGTTGTCTCGTGGCTCGCCTCGCGGTATCAGTGAAGGCAGATACTCGCGTAGCCAGCGTCGCCAAAAGTGGTCGGCTAACGCTTGGCTGGCTCTCCATGTTCTTCGGTCCGCTTCGTCACAGGGTCCCGTCGTAGGCAGTCCATTTGATGATCCCAACAGAAAATGGTTGGGGGGAGCGCCTCTGGATCGTGGGCACTCACACTGACGTGGGTCAGCGGTCGGGCGTTGATAGAGAACTCTGCTTCGGTCAATAGCGTTCTCAGAACCTCTTCGGCGGGTGCCTTTTCTCGCAGCGTAGCGGTGAGTGCGACTTTTACTGAGCGCACCAACCTTTCCCAGGCGCCGCCTTGATTTGGCGCTCCGGGCGCTATGTAACGCCACTCCATGCGGTGTAGGTACCCCTCTTCTTTTAATATGGGTGCCCACTCGGTGTACGCTGCTCGTAGCTCTTGATCGGCTCCACGAAAGTTCGTAGCGTTGTCGGAGTACATAAGCTTTGGCCATCCTCTTCTTGCCGCCATCCGTTGTAGTGCCATCACTGCAGAGTCTGTGGTGAGTGATGAGACGAGCTCGATGTGCACGGCGCGTGACGTGAGGCACGTAAACAGTGCGCCCCATCTTTTCTCTCGCCGGCGTCCGATCTTCACCATCATTGGCCCAAAGTAATCCACCCCGCAGTTAGTGAACGGGCGATGGAAAGGGTCAAGGCGAGCGCGTGGCAAATCTCCAGTGGCCGGTGCTCTCGGTCTAGCTTTTCGTACCCGACAGAGTGCGCATTCCTTTTCTATAGCGCGTACTGTGGGTCTCAAATGTATTATCCAGTAGCGTTGTCGCAGGTCGTTAGTTACGCGTTCTCTGTTTGCGTGACCCGCGCCGCAGTGTTCTTTCAGAACGATCAGTCTTGTGATGCGGTGCCGTCCGTCCATAATGATTGGCGTCTTCATATTGTCGGGCGCGGTAGCAGCTTGAATGCGGCCGCGTACTCTTAAGGTGCCATCTTCTAACACCGGGTCGAGCTGAAAGAGGCGACTTCCTCTAGTGATTGGTTGAGCAGTCTTTATCTTCTTCATCTCATTAGGGAAGCTATCTTCTTGTGCTTGCTTGATGAGCTCTTGTTCCGCTCGTTCTATATGCCGGTATTCCAATCCGGTGGCCCTGTGTCGACATATGTCAATAAACGCCAACACTCGCGCAGTCGCTCGTACTAACGTTTCATACTTAGAGAAGCGAGTCGGGTCCGGTATCCAGCTATCCCGTCTTGGTTCCACTTCTGTCGTGTGTAGAACTTCTTGCTCTTCATCTTGGTTGTCGTCTATGCGTTCGAGGGGCCATTCATCTTCACGTTGATATAAGAAGCGAGGTCCCTGAAACCATCGATCGCTCGTACTTATACGACCGTTGGTCATTCTCGTGGCGTCGTCCGCTACGTTCTCTGTTGTTGGTAGCCATCGCCATTCTTCTTTATGGGTGAGTTCCGCCAGTTCGCCGAGTCGATGCGCCACGAATGGTGTGTAGCGTCGAGCGTCGTTGCGCACCCAATGAACTACTGTAGTGGAGTCAGTCCAGTACACGGTTCTTGTTATTGTACTTCTGTGTTCCTTCTTGATTTGATTAGCAAGTCGCGCTCCGATGATTGCTGCTTGTAGCTCCAACCGTGGTATTGTTTGTGTGCGTTGTGGTGCCACTTTAGCTTTGGCGGCCACTAGCACGACTTTAACGTCGCCGTTGCTGTAGACGATTCTCCAATAGGCCACGGTTGCGTAGGCTTGTTCGCTTGCGTCGCATAGTACGTGTAGCTCCATTTGTTCGTAGGTTCCCGGCGAGTAGCATCTTGGAATTTGCAGGCTTGCAATTTCTTCGAGCTGCGATAACCACGCCGTGAATAGCTCTTGTGCTTCTGCCGGTACAGGTTCGTCCCACGATGTCCTCAGTCGCCATAGACTTTGCAAAATTATCTTCGCTCTGATGGTGAAGTGACTCAGTAGGCCCAGCGGATCGTATATAGACATGACCGCGCTGAGAGCCTCTCTCTTCGTTGGTGCACGCTGCCGACTTCGAACTTCCACTGGAACTCTGTTCATTGAAGTGTTGAATCCCAGTTCGTCTTTTTCAGCGTTCCACATCAGACCGAGGATCTTACTCTCTTGCTGATCTCCCCCCAGTCGCATAGGTGAGGTGGCGTATAGTTCCGTGGGCACGTCACGCAATGCTTCGGTGTCGCTTGCGCTCCATTGTCTCAAAGTGAATCCCGCCGCTGCATGTACCTTCCTTGTTTCATTTATTGCAGCCCGAGCTTCTTGCTTTGTTTCATAGCTGGCAACGAAATCATCCATGTAGTGATTTTTCGTTATTGCTTCTAATGCCCGTGGATACTCTTCGGCGTGTCGCTCTGCGTTGTGGTTGCGAACGAAGTGCGCCATAAATGGAGAGCTTGCTGCGCCGAATATCATACTGGTCATCTTGTAATGTCGAGGTGGACTTGTGCGATCTCCCCCTCGCCATAAGAACTGTTGGGCCGGTTGATCTTCAACACGTATCTTGACCCGTAGGAACATTTCTTGAATATCTGCTGTGACGGCGATGGCTTTCTCCCGGAAGCGAAATAGTATTCCGGGCAGCGATAGCAGCAGATCAGGGCCCTCCAGCAGCAGGTCATTGAGGCTCACGCCGTTACATCGTGCCGCTGCGTCGAACACTAGCCGTTGTTTGCCTGGCTTGTTGGGGTTGTATACGGTGAAGTGTGGTAGAATCCAGCAGTGGGTGCTGTTCATCTCCGATCCGTCGCATGGCTCCGCGTACCCCTTCTTAAGAAGATTTTCTATTTGAGCAGTGTATTCGACAGCGAATTCTGGCGAGGCGTCCATCTTCTTCTCAATGTTCTGTAATCTTCGTAGTGCCGCGTGGTAGCTTGGTGGCGTGGTGACCTTGTCTTGTCGCCATGGTAAGCCAACTTCATAGCCGTCATCAATTTTCTTAATTGTGTTCTGTACTATCTTCATTGCGCGCTGGTCCGCCTCACTGATTCGTGGTTCCCGTGCGACGCCCAGTGCTTCTATCTTGAAGTGAAACTCCACTAGGTCATGAAGCTGTTTGTCGTGCCGCTCTCTTGCATCGCTGTGCCGATCGGGCTCGTAGAGATGAAGCACGTTCTCATTCTTCATAATCATGTTGCGTGGTACGGTTCCGTGCACCACCCAGCCGAGTTGCGTCTTTGAGGCAGCCGGTTCGTTGGGGCCACCGATTCTCAGTTCCCTGGAGACAATACTTTCCCAGTGATCGGTTCCCACCAAAAGGCCTGGACGCGCTCTCTCGTAACATATTTCTTCTTGCTTCAGATCTTGAAGGTGCTTATGTTGCAATAATTCTTCTGGAATTGATTGTTGATGCAACTTTAAATTCTTCATTGTTCTCGCTTTCAATTGGTATGCGTGATCTTCCTGCTTGCCGCGAACTTGCACGGTGACGAGCTTGCTGTTGTTCTGTATTTGCCTCATATTGACGCCATGGAGATGTAGCGGATGTGCAGGTCCTTCCGCACCGACTTGTTTGGCCAGATCCTCGTCGATTAGAGTGATTGTAGCCCCTTCATCCAGCAGCGCGAAAGTGTTCACCTCCCCCCGTGGTCCACCGATGACAACAGGGCACATCTTCAGAAGAACGGCACGTGGTCCGGCAGCTTTGGTGGTAGCTACCGACAACACGGCCTCGTTGCTCGTTGTTGCTTGTTCTTGTGTTGCGGTTGCGGGCTTCTCTTCTTTTTCATAATGAAGCGACGAATGGTGTGGAAGTTTGCATTGTCTCACGCCGCATGGCTTGGCGCGACAGCTGCTCCGCCGGTGCTTGTGATGAGCGCACTTGAAACATACTTGCTTTTCTTTTAAAAAGTCCCATCGCTGTTCAGTCGTCATCTCTTTATACTTCGGGCATTGATGTAGTATGTGCGCTTGACCGCAGCTCAGGCACGAATCTTGCACTTCTTCCACGTTGTACACGTTGTTAGCCTTCTTCCTTGGCATTGCAATTGCTGCAGCAGGTCGAACTTCTCTTCTTATGTTCGTTGCATTCGTTGATGGAGGAGCGTATGTGTATCGCAACGCTCGGTCCGCCTCTTGCATTAAGAATCGCGAAAGCATCACGATCTCTGGTTCCGCCGTCCCTTCATTTTCGTAAGCGTAGTCACACCAACGTGATCGGATGTGCGGGCTCAGCTTATCCAGCACCTCTCTTGCCAGTAGAGGATTGTAGAGGTACCCCCGACGATCGATTGTCTTCAATACGCAGATGGTGTTTTGTAACCGCACGGCGAACTGATTGAGGTCAGTTGCTGACGATGATGGTTTCGGCGTCTTCCTTAACTCTTCCATGGCTCGATCGATGATAACTTCAGGTCGTCCGAAGCATTGTTCTAATGTTCTCATAATGACGTTCGGATTGGTGGCCGTATGTAGCAGTGCTGACACGACGTCTCTAGCTTCTCCCTTAAGGCAGCTTCTCAACCGTTGTACGTTCTCAGCGTCGGATATGTTGTACATTCTTGTGCTATCTTGCATCGCCGCTTTGAATGGTAGCCACTCGTTGATAGCCCCGGAGAAAATAGGTAGGTCCATACTTCGTGTTCTAGGCCGCACCATCTTC
>CAUJAO010000296.1:0-18249 GCA_963082485.1 Eudonia mercurella
GGTTTGTCGACACTAATTTTGTGTATTTTGGTAATTTTGAATATATTTAAAAAAATAAAAAAAACTCGGGAGACAAAATAAACAAAATTTGTCTCCCGAGTTTTTTTAAATTCTTAGTTCTGACTTCAGATCATAAAAACAAGGTTCTGACTTTTTTATTCGAGTCGGTTAATCAGTTAAAAATAACGAGTAGATAAATATGACTAATCTGCAACTTCACTCAGTGAGGGAGCGGGAATACCGATATGATTTCTACTAGGAGTATTTTTAATCCATTCCGTGAAACTCGTTTCCAGGTGGACGTGTTCGAGCTGGACGGGCGCTGGCACGCGGTGGCGCTGGGCTCCAACCTCACCAGCCCCTCCGACATCGCGCTCGACCCCACCGTGGGATACATGTTCGTGGCCGACAGCAGTCAGGTAGCGTACTCGACGGACGACGAGGGGCCTTAAAAAGGCTCATGTTTTAATTTAAAAGTAGGTACTTTGAAAAAATCTACAACTGGAAAGCCTCTTTATCTATTTCAACGGTGAGTCATAATGAAGCCGAAGATAAAAACGCATTTCTCACCGTCCTCATTAATCAGTGACCGAACCGAGCGACTCGTCCTAGTAGTTTTTCCAAACGGTATCGAACGCTCACTGAAAGTTAATTTGTATCTATATGATTGTGATCATTCCACAGATTATCCGAGCGAACATGGACGGAACACACACGAAGTCGATAGTGTCGGAGGCCGCTTACAAAGCGTCCGGCATCGCCGTAGATATAATCGCGAAGAGAGTGTTCTGGTGCGACTCGCTGCTGGACTACATCGAGACGGTGGACTACGAGGGCCAGCACCGCTTCCTGGTGCTGCGCGGGCCGCAGGTGCCGAGCCCGGCGCGCCTGGCGCTGCTGGACGACCGCGTGTACTGGTCCGACGGCACCAAGCAGGGCGTCAGCTCCGTCAACAAGTACGAGGGCGCCGCCAGCATCCAGGCCATCTACAAGATGAAGGACATCCGGGAGCCCAAAGCCGTCACCGTCGTGCACTCCCTGAAACAGACCTCCGTCAACAACCCTTGCGGCAACAACAACGGCGGCTGCGCGCAGATGTGCATAGTGACGGCGCTGCCCAACGGCGGGCTCGGGTACCGCTGCGCCTGCAACGTGGGCTACCGGCTCGAACTGGACCTGCGGAACTGCGACCTCGTCCGGGAGTTTCTCATGTACTCCCAGCAGAGATTCATCAAGGGCAAAGTGTTGAACCCGGTCATCGAAGGCTTCAGCGAAGCGATCCTTCCGGTCGTGTCGAGGAGGGCGAGATTCGTCGGGCTCGATTTCGACGCCAGGGACGAGCACATCTACTACTCGGACGTGTTGCAAGACGTCATCTACCGAGTTCACAGGAACGGAACCACGAGGGAGATCGTTCTCGCGTCTCAGAACGAGGGCGTCGAGGGTCTCGCCGTGGACTGGGCCTCCAAAAACTTGTACTACATTGATTCCAGAAAGGGCACTCTGAACGTCTTGTCGACCAGGAACGTGGCTCACAAGAGGACTCTCCTGAAAGACTTGAAGAGGCCGCGCGCGATCGTGGTGCATCCGAACAAGGGGTACATATTCTTCTCGGAGTGGGACCGGCCCGCGAACATCAGCCGCGCGAACACGGACGGCAGCGGCCTGCTGGTGTTCGAGAACGTGACGCTGGGCTGGCCCAACGGACTGTCCATCGACTTCGACTCGGACCGCCTGTACTGGTGCGACGCGCTCCTGGACCACGTGCAGCACGCGCGCCTCGACGGCTCCGACGTGCGCACCGTCAACTCGCGGCTCATCCGGCACCCCTTCTCCATAGTCATCCACGAGGAGTTCATGTACATCACGGACTGGAGGCTGGACGCGATAGTGCGCCTGCACAAGCTGACGGGCGAGCAGGAGGACATCATGGTGCGGGAGCCGCAGACCAACCGGCTGTACGGCGTCAAGGTGTACAGCCAGCAGATCCAGAAGATAGACCCGATGCAGCCCTGCGCCAGGAACAACGGCAACTGCCAGAAGCTGTGCTTCGCCATTCCGCGGAACAACACGGAGCTGCTGACGGTGAAGTGCGGCTGCCCGTACGGCGAGAAGCTGGCGGCCGACAGCACCAGCTGCGTCGCCGACCCCAGCGCGGAGCCGCCGCTGCAGGTACGCTCACCCGTTATTTTATGTACTGTAACTAAAATATTTGTGCAGTGCTTTTTAAACATAGATACAAAAGTGAAGGTTTTGTAAAAAGAAGACTGGACAAGTGATGTTCAGTCTTTTAAGTAAGTATATAGATAAGCGTCGATCTGAATTGCTTTTTTGTGTCGATAAATAACGCAACGGTTTTCACAGGCGTGCCCCAACGCGTGGGACTTCACGTGCGGCAACCAGCGCTGCATCCCCAAGAACTGGGTGTGCGACGGCGACGACGACTGCCTGGACAACAGCGACGAGGAGTTCGCCAACTGCACCAGTGAGTCACGCAATACTACACGTAGCAGTGCTATGAAAGACGGCTACTTACAATTTCGTAATACCTACTTTTTGATCTGAATAACTCGGCTACTTCATAACCATGAAGTTCTACTTTTTGTTTGTCTCGTAACCTCTAATAGGGACCAGGTAGAGTTATGGATCTCTAAAAAGCAGTATTGCAGCAGTTTTGTCGTGGTAATACACAACAGAACTGCGATAATATAACATTAAACTACATCAAAGCTCATGGTAAAGTACCAGATCACCCGCATTGTAATAATTTTCTTCCGAATGCTATTCTGGTAATAATAACATAATAAAAGTATTTTTCATCAACCGTCAACGATACGTCCTTCGTTTCCAGAATCGACATGCGGCCCGTCCGACTTCATGTGCAAGTCGGGGCGCTGCATCCCGGCCACGTTCCGCTGCGACTCGGAGAACGACTGCGGCGACTACTCGGACGAGGCGGGCTGCGCCAACGCCACGTGCAGCGCCGCGCAGTTCCAGTGCGCCAACGGCCGCTGCGTGCCCAGCACCTGGAAGTGCGACGCCGAGAACGACTGCGGCGACGGCTCCGACGAGGGCGCGCACTGCGCCGAGAAGACCTGCGCCTACTTCCAGGTACCACGGGCGGGACGGGGCGGTCGGAAAACGAAACGTACAATTATAGGATTGCTTCATATCCCTCGCTCCGTTTGGGCGGTGTAAAATGGAGTAATTCTATTGCTGGATTTGTTTCTCGAACGCCGCTTAGCTACCTGGTGGAAATCCTTTGCACCGCGTTGCTCGTTTTTGATAAAAGACACGCCCGCCACGTTGCGTGAGCGAATCTGATTCGCAATACGATAACTCTAAATGCACACAGCGGGCGGATACAAAAAAACGTGTTTGGTTGCATTTGTTTGTCTCTAATTACTCATAGTACGTGGTAAATCGCGTAACCGATCAGGGATAGAGTTAGCACGTGACCGGTGATGCACGAACCATTCTCCACATAGGTAAAGCGGCAGAGACCGCCATACTACGCGACGCGGACTCCACGCTGCTCGAAGGCCGACACGAATTGGCAGAGAGCTTAGATACTAATTTATGTGTCAATTTCGAGCAAAAGCACGGAAAAATTCTAGTAAAGTGACAATAATATGACAACGCCTAAGCGCTCAACTCGATGACTGGATGTCCTGGGTCGGGTAAAGCGTGTTTTGAATTATCCGATGCTTAAATCCGGGTTTCAGATTACCAACTTCCTATCAATTGTAGCGATGATTTGATTTCACCGATGGCGGCCTTTGCCCAGCAGTGGGACAGTATATAGGCTATTTACTTTACTCAGTAATTAACTCTGTCTGTTCTTTTAACACACATAAACACTTGGATGAAATATGATACTTCTCATTCAACTTACACATTTTTTTCACAATGCTCTCTATCTCTCACACACACAATGTCTCTCCAAAACGCGTTAACATCGGCGATGCCTTTTACATGATGTTGGGTGGGATGTAGTCAGTCCGCTAGGTCAGCAGTGAGTGAGTGTTTGCGTTGTCGCAGTTCACGTGCCCGCGCACGGGGCACTGCATCCCGTCGTCGTGGGTGTGCGACGGGGACGACGACTGCTTCGACAAGCAGGACGAGGCCGACTGCCCGCCCGTCTCCTGCCTCGCCAGCCAGTTCAAGTGTGCCGACCTCAAGCAGTGCGTGCAGGTAACTCGCCACACTTTTGTACAGATATTTAAATTATAATTGTAGTGTGAGGTGCTCGACATTTTCAGTATCGTTTAAGTAATTTTTTTTTTAAGTTATATTGTGATTTCTTTCAATCATCGCTCTAGCAGTCAGCTCGTAATGTTGCGTTCAAAATTTTGTTTAATAACTTTATTTACGAAGACCCCTAAAGTAATGGGTATTATTGTCTTACTAATACAAGTGTCTGCAAAAGTTGTCATCGTACTTATTTTCCAACGTTTTAATACACACATCGCGACTTTCTTCTGATCCCCAGGAGGCGTACAAGTGCGACGGCATCCCGGACTGCAACGACGGCTCGGACGAGGCGGGCTGCCCGTCGCTGGCGCCGCACCAGTGCCAGCCCGACAAGCAGTTCCAGTGCCGCTCCTCCGGCATCTGCATCCCCACCACCTGGTACTGCGACGGTATGTACACCACGTACATTAATAGCATATCGTTAGTGAATTGGTAAAATCGCTGACATCAATTTTGTGAAAGAAAAATACTTTAACTATTTTTATTTCATCCAACTGACAAAAAAATACTTTTTAAAATGATAAGTAAAATACCTTAGCTGGGTCATGACTTTTAAGTATTCGAAGCACTCTCGTCGCCTCCTTCTGTACTCACAATAAAGGTGGAAGATTCGTAACGACTGACGTTGGAGAATAGCTAAGAACTATTTGTAGCACCTCTCCAGGTTTTGAAATTAGTCCTGGGCCAAAGCCCACAACTAGATAACGCACCTATGTATTGTACAATTTTAAATCTTTCGACTTTTTCAATTAAGATTTGACCTAGACTCACTTTAAGCAGACCCGATAAAATTACGTTCGATGATGATGACGAAACGCCCTCGCTCAGTTTCTCGCTGGTTCTTCTCAGTACAAGGTCTTCAGCCCTGTGTAGACTTACGAACCGATGGCATAATGACATTCATGAGAGCTACTCGTAACCTAAACTGAAAGATCTAGTATGAATTTGGAATGTCGGTTGTATGGGTCGCAGGCACGCCGGACTGCGAGGACCTGTCGGACGAGCCGGCGGCGTGCGGCGCGGCGGCGTGCGCGGCGTCGCACTTCCGCTGCACCAACGGCCGCTGCGTGTTCAAGGCGTACGTGTGCGACGGCCGCGACGACTGCGGCGACGGCTCCGACGAGGGGCTCAGCCACGCCTGCAAGCCGCCGCCCTTCAGGTACGAACGCCCTACTCCTACCGACCTGTTTAAACTTTATACCACGTTATTTGAATCATCATCATCGTCGACCTCCTCCAGCAGCGCTCGTGACTCGTAAGATCTGGCCGTAACCCACCATCAGCTTAGGTAGGGTGTGTGGGTTTTTATAATACTGTTTAACGAAAACGACTGGCTTCACGAGTTTTCCGAAGCACATAGGAAGATTTGGTCACTCACCCGGCGATCAACGCATTAAGGAAGTCGCTAAGCTTCGTTAGCACGATCGCACAAAGACGCATCAGCCGCTGCAGTTCGTTCTCGTCTCGTTACGTTATTAATTGTTCTTTACGTTATGTAGTAAAACCTATTTTATCATGATTGTCACAGATGTCCATCTGGCCAGTGGCAGTGCCCCGGAGTTACCGGCCGCTGTGTCAACATCACGCAGGTCTGCGACAACAACTACGACTGTCCCAATGGCGCTGATGAAGGTAACATACTATTTCAAAATTATGATCTTTCCTGAACGATTTAGAAATTTTATCATGTGTCAGGAATCGTTAGTCATATGACAACTAATTAGTCATTTATCAATTACTAATTATTAATATAATATCACGTCCTGTAAACGATCCACTCGACGCCTGATAACAGACGAGACATGGGAATGAGAGATGGCGCCGTAAATTAACTCAATACGACTTACGTTCTCTCCGAAGCTGATCTTTTAAATAATTTAAAATATGGAAAATATCCTGTTAAATGTGAATCGATCTGTATCTTTGAATGGCGTAACTTTTGGGTTACTGTTGGAGCGTAACATCGAAATTAGTGTCTTTAATGTTCATGGCGTCTCTTAATTAGACCTTTCGTGTCGGACAGTCGCCGTGCGGTGCACGACGCAGCCGTTCGACAACAAACGTCTAAATCGCAAGAGCCCTAAATATATTTACGAGACCAGTTCAAAGAGCAGAAGTCGAGTTCGATGTCGAACCACCCCGCCCGTCGGTCGGTGGTCAGTAGTAACGAGTTCGGTGCCCCAGGGTCCAGCTGCGAGTTCGCGGAGTGCGCGCACCAGGGCGGGCTGTGCTCCAACGGCTGCAAGCAGACGCCGGGCGGGCCGCTGTGCCTGTGCCCGCCCGGCGAGGCGCTGCAGCCCGACGGCGCCGCCTGCGCAGACGTCGACGAGTGCGACCCGCCCGGGCTCTGCTCGCAGGTCAGCTATGCATACGAGTATACGATCACGAACTGCTCGCGATGTCATTACTTCTAAAGAAAAAGTCAACGCTTTAAGTCGCTTACTTACGTGGTTTTCACTTTAGTTTCTTTCAACGAAACCATATGAACGATACCCGAGCAGCTTTTATTTCTTGCAATTCGGTCACAACGATAGATCTATATAGACTTGAACTTCTTCCTATGTATGACAAAATTATTTAATGTATTTAATTTTATCAATCTTTTTTGTAAATAGTGGTTTTAGCATGGTTTTAGCACCGTGGGTTTTTAGTAACTCACCAAGTAATGATATAGACAATAGAAATCAAAATAAATTTATGTTACTATGTACGAGTATTTCCAAAATATTGCAATACAAATGCATCCAATATTTAAAATACCGTTAATTTCATGATTTTTATTTTTTGTAGGTTTGCACGAACACTAAGCGATCGTACGCGTGCGGCTGCGTAGAGGGCTACCGGCTGGCGGCCGATAACCACACGTGCAAGGCCAACAACCACTCCAGCGCCTTCCTCATCATCTCCAACCGGCACTCCATCCTCGTGGCCGACCTCAACGAGCAAGGCCTGGAGCGCGTGCCGATCAACGTCGAGAACGTCGTCGCCACCGCCTCCAACATGCACACTGGAACCATATTCTGGTCCGACATGAAGCTCAAGAAGATCTCCAGATTGGACCGAGGCAGCGAACCGCAAGTCATCATTTCGACCGGGCTCGACCTCGTGGAGGGCCTGGCCTACGACTGGGTCGGCGGGAACATTTACTGGTTGGACAGCAAACTGAATACGATCGAAGTAGCCAAGGAGGACGGGACCTTCCGGACCGTCCTGCTCAGCGGGAACATAACGCAACCTCGAGGCATGTGCCTCGACCCCGCGCCGAACGCGAGATGGCTGTTCTGGACCGACTGGGGGGAGAACCCGAGGATCGAAAGAGTCGGCATGGACGGCACGCAGAGACTGGCCATCATAACGACGAAGATATACTGGCCGAACGGCCTGACCCTCGACATCGCCACTCAGAGAGTGTACTTCGCCGATTCCAAACTGGACTTCATCGACTTCTGCTACTACAACGGCACCGGGCGGCAGCAGGTGCTCGCCGGCAGCCACTACCTGCTGCACCCGCACTCGCTGACGCTGTTCGAGGACACGCTGTACTGGACGGACCGGCAGCTGAACCGCGTGCTGTCCGCGCACAAGTTCCTGGGCACCAACCAGAGCGTGGTGTCGCACCTGATCTCGCAGCCGCTGTCCATCCACGTGCACCACCCGTCGCTGCAGCCGGCCGCGCCCGCGCCGTGCCGCGACGCGCGCTGCCAGCACCTGTGCCTCCTCAGCCCCGACCGCGCGCGCGACTACACCTGCGTCTGCCAGCCCGGCTACAAGCTGCTGCCCGGCGGGAAGTGCATCGAAGGTGACCACCGCTTCTACCTCCGAAACTGTTGGAATCTGTCCGTGATAAAAATAAGGCTAATGACAGGACGTGCTGTGTTATAAATCGATGTTTTCCTTTGCAGAGGAGTCTCCGTACCTGATGGTTCTGAAAGGATCGCAAATCATAGACCTATCACCCGACGGTTCAGGCAGAGCGGGGCAACTCGCATCGGTTGTTGGCATTCAAGGTGAATATCGTTAAATTTATAGTTTTTTATTTTTCCTGGCTCGTTGTAAAATAATGTTATCGGCGTTCAAATTCAATATTTCCAAATCTAAGTCTTAATAATGTCACTACGTAATTGATTTGAAAATATATGGCGAGAGAGTACCTTACATTTTATCTAACGATCTTTATTATTTTGGCTTTGTAGGTGGTGTGCAATTGGACTACGACCGCCAAGGTCACATGTTGTACTGGCTCCAATCCATATCTGGCGATAGCGAGGACGATGAGAATTGCACGATCTACAGTATGCCTTACGGCGGAGGAAACAAGGTGGAGTTCCTCGGGCAGGACACCGGCGTGGTCGGCGCGCCGTCCGCGATCGCGTTCGACTGGCTCGGCCGGAACCTCTACATGGCCAACAGAATCGCTAGCAACATCGAGATGGTGCGAGTGGAGGGCAAGATCAAATACAGGACTATCGTGATGGCGAATAACGGCAGCAAGATGTCCTTGGCGAAACCGAAGGCTATCTGCTTAGATCCAACCGAAGGGTGAGCTCATTTATATTTAGGATATCATGTGTACTTTTGTCTATTAGTTACATACAAGTTTGGCGGAAATGTTCATTGATTATTTGTGGTGTTTCAGAAAAATCTACTGGTCCGATGAAGGAGGTTACGGAGTCCCAGCAAAGATCGGAAAAGCAAACATGGACGGATCTAACCCCGTCATCTTAGTGGACACGATCGAGAGGCCCGAAGCCATCACCATCGATATTGATAAGAAGATCATCTACTTCAGCACGCAGTACCCCGCCAGCGTGATCAGCGTCAACACCGACGGCAACGACAGAAAGACCATTTTGACAGAAGCCAACGCCATCTCCTACCCGAAAGTGATCGCCGTTTTGGACTCCCGCCTATACATTTTGGACCCCCGCCACGAAAAGATCATAAAAGCGGATCTACCGAACGGCGACAACATCAAAACGATCATGGACAACGAGAGCGACTTGAAATCCCTAACTATATTCCAAAAAAGGAAGATGATTCACCATCCGTGCACCCTGAACAACGGAGGCTGTGAGCAGATCTGCATACCCAGCGACGGCGGGTCCCGCGTGTGCGGCTGCTCCATCGGGTACCGCAAGGAGAACGAGGTCAACTGCGTGGCGTACAAGACGTTCGCGGTAGTGTCGCAGCTCGACCTTATCCGCGGCTACAGCCTGGACTCAAGCTCCGAGGCCATGGTGCCCGTGACCGGCCAGGGTCACCACATCCTGCACGTCGACGTGCACTTCGCCGAGAACTACATCTACTGGGTCGAGTTCAACCGCGGACAATGGAACGGTATCTTCCGCATCAGGCCGAACGGCACAGAGTTGCAACATATCGTTAAAGATGGTATAGGCAGCAACGGAATCCGAGGCTTGGCAGTCGACTGGGTGGCCGGCAATCTCTATTTCACCAACGTCTTTCCGCACGAGAACTACGTGGAGATGTGCTGGCTCGACGGCTCACACAGAAAAGTACTTGTCAAAACGACAATGGATGCTCCCAGAGAACTGGCTGTCAATCCACTCAAGAGGTTGCTCTACTGGATCGACTATGGCCAATATCCGCGCATAGGAAAAGCTTATTTGGACGGTTCGAATTGGCAAACTGTCGTCAGCTCAGGAATTTCAAACCCGAGAGATTTAACCATAGACATGTTAACACACGACGTGTACTGGGTGGATTCCAAACTCGACCAAATACAAAAAATATCTTACAACGGTGGCAGTAGGCAGCTAATTAGATCCAATTTACCGAATCCTATGGGTATCGCTATCCATACAGGCAACGTTTACTGGGTAGATAGAAACCTGCAGACCATATACAAAGCATCCAAACTTCCCGGAAATATGTCTTTGCCGGAAAAGATGAGAACGAACTTGCCGAAGCTAAGGGACATCGTTATATTCGACGTGAACAACCAGCCGACCGACGAGAATAACCCTTGCCGGAAATTCGGCAACGGGGGATGCGACCAGCTTTGTTTCAGCTACCCGGCTGATGCCAACAAAGGATTCACACATCGCTGCGACTGCGCCACTGGCCAGCTCGCACAAAACCAGAAGAAATGCGATGTTGTCGATGAGTATTTAGTATTTACAACCAGAACCGAGATTCGCGCTATAAATCTCGATCCTAAATCGACCGGCATACCCTTTAAACCCATTGGCAACTTGACGAACGTCGTCGGAGTTGAGTTCGACTATACCGACAACAAATTGTTCTTTACACAAATCAGGCCATGGGCCAGAATCGCATGGATGTCGGCTAACAATCCTGAACCGACTGGCATTCAAAACATCATCAACAAAGGTATCAACCCTGAAGGTATTTCATACGATTGGACCCAAAAGAAGATTTACTGGACCGATAGCTCAAATAATTCGATATATGCGATGAACCTAGATGGCAGCGAACTCGTTATGATTGCAAGAGTAGAGAGACCCAGAGCTATCGTCGTCGATCCTTGCAACGGCACCCTATATTACACTGATTGGGGTCGATTCGGAACTTCGGGCAAAATCTACCGCACCACGATGGCCGGATCCCTGAAGAAGGCTATCATCGACAAAGATTTATCGCAACCGAGCGGCCTGACCATCGACTTCGACGAAAACATGCTTTACTGGACAGACGCGGTGCGAGAAAAGATAGAACGATCAAAACTCGACGGCACCGAAAGAGAGGTGCTCATTTCAGCGACGATCTATCCGTTCGCAATCACCGTTTTCGGAAACTACATTTACTGGACAGATTTGCAACTGCGAGGCGTCTATCGCGCCGAGAAGCACACCGGAGCTAACATGGTCGAAATGGTTAAACGATTAGACGATTCACCAAGAGACATTCACGTGTACACCCCGGGACGCCAGCGCTGCCAAGTCAACCCGTGCAGGATCGCCAACGGCGGCTGCGCGCAGAGCTGCCACCCCGCGCCCAACAACACGGCCGAGTGCCGCTGCGACGACAGCACCAAGCTCGTCAACGAGGGCCGCATGTGCGTCGCGCGCAACATCACCTGCGACCAGAGCAAGTTCTTCTGCGCCAACGGCAAGTGCATCAGCCGCATGTGGTCCTGCGACGGCGACGACGACTGCGGCGACAACTCCGACGAGGACCACAACTACTGCGCCTTCCACTCCTGCTCGCCCAACGAGTTCCGCTGCAACAACGGCCGCTGCATCTTCAAGTCCTGGAAGTGCGACCACGAGAACGACTGCAAGGACGGCTCCGACGAGGAGGGCTGCCAGTACCCGCCCTGCGCCGACGGTGAGTTCACCTGCCTCAACTCGCGCTGCATCCCCATGGCGCAGGTCTGCAACGGCATCAACGACTGCAAGGACAACGTTACCTCCGACGAGACGCACGAACGCTGCCCGAGAAACACCAGCTGTCCCGCCAACCATCTCAAGTGCGAGAAGACTAACATTTGCGTCGAACCGTACTGGCTTTGCGACGGCGACAACGATTGCGGTGACAACTCGGATGAAGATCCGCTACATTGCGCTCAACGAACTTGCCCTCAAAACAGTTTCCGCTGCCCCAACCACCGCTGCATCCCCGCCACGTGGTATTGCGACGGCGACGACGATTGCGGCGACGGCGCCGACGAGCCGCCGGAGTACTGCCGCTCCGAGGGCCGCACCTGCTTCGGCGATCTGTTCACCTGCGACAACGGCAACTGCATTCCGCGCATCTACATCTGCGACGGCGACAATGACTGCCTCGACAACAGCGACGAGGACGACCGCCACCAGTGCAACGAGCGCAAGTGCGATGCGGAAACCGAGTACACCTGCATGGCGAACAAGTTCTGGGGCCGTGCGCAGTGTATACCGCGGAAATGGCTCTGCGACGGCGACCCGGATTGCGTCGATGGAGCCGACGAAAACGCTACCATCCATCACTGTGCCGCCCCGACGCCTTGCGCCTCAGACCAGTTCCAATGCACCAACGGACGTTGCATCAACGAAGGCTGGCTCTGCGACCACGACAACGACTGCGGCGACGGCTCCGATGAAGGGAAACGCTGTAACACCGTCTACAAAACTTGTAGTGATCAAGAGTTCAAGTGCCAGAACTTCAAATGCATTCGTAACCACTTCCGCTGCGATGGTGAAGACGACTGCGGCGATCGATCCGATGAAGTCGGCTGTGCTAAAGAGAATAAAACTTGCCCTACGAATCAGTTCAAATGTAACGACGGGCAATGCATCGATAACCGTCTTGTCTGCAACAAAGTGCCGGACTGCGCGGACGAGTCGGACGAGCCGGCTCACTGCAACGTAGACGAATGTGCCAAACTTGAAGTAAACCAATGCGGCCATAAGTGCGTCGACACACTCACGGGTTTCTACTGCGACTGCAATCAAGGCTACAAACTGTTGCCCGACGGTAAAGCCTGCGCAGACATCGATGAATGTACGGAAACGCCCGGCGTCTGCTCTCAATATTGTTCGAACACACCCGGCTCCTACTATTGCAAATGTAGCGATCAATACTATGAACGCGAAGCCGACGAGCGCACCTGCAAACGGAAAGACAATACTACTGCGTGGGTTATATTTACTAACAAATACTACGTGCGGAACATGTCCACTGACGCATCACTTTACAATCTTGTACACCAGGATCTCATGAACGTTGTAGCGATCGATTTCGACGAGAAAGAGAAAAAAATGTACTTCGCTGATGTTTCTGCTAAGACGATCTACAGATCCGATTACACTGATCCCAATCCGACCCGAGAGGTTGTCATTCGACACGACTCGCACGGGCTGGAAGGCATAGCGGTCGACTGGATTGGCAGGAAGTTGTATTGGCTCGACAGGCACTCGAAGAACTTGGATGTCTCTGAACTCGACGGCACAAGGAGGAAAACGCTGAAGACCGCAATTGCGGACCCTCGTGCTATCGTCGTCCATCCGGGCACTGGCTATTTATACTTCACCTCCTGGCATCTTCAGGCTTACATCGGGAAGCTGGGAATGGACGGTTCCAACTTCACTATCCTGCTGAACTGGGAACAGGACATCGCCTGGCCAAACGCTTTGACCCTTGATTACTTTACTGACAGAATCTATTGGGCGGATGCTCATCTCGACTACATCGGATCTGCTGACCTAGAAGGACGGCACAGGCACGTGGTCCTGTCCGGATCTAAAGTCCCTCACGTATTTGCCCTCAGCCTGTTCGATGACGAAATCTACTGGACCGATTGGAATCTCAAGGCGATCAGTAAAGCGAACAAGCATTCAGGAGAGAATCTTAAAATTTTAAGAAACACGACTCATAGACCTTACGATATCCACGTAGTACATCCACTCCGACAGCTTCCGTATCCAAACCCATGTGGTGACAATAACGGTGGGTGCTCTCATCTTTGCCTGATAGCCCCTCCACCGGCCTCCAGCTACCTAAACATCGAAGGCTACGGCGAAGAAGGCGCCACATCCTTCAAGTGTGCGTGCCCCAACCAGTTCTACCTCGCTCGAGACATGAAGACTTGTATCGCAAACTGTACGGATGGGCAACACCGCTGTAACGGACGCGACGAGAAATGCGTGCCGTGGTTCTGGAAGTGCGACGGAGAACGCGATTGCTTAGACGGATCTGACGAGCCCGCGTCTTGTCCCGTGCGTCATTGCAGAGCCGGGGCCTTCCAGTGCCGCAATACCAACTGCACGCCGGCCGCCACCATCTGCGACGGCACCGACGACTGTGGGGACGGTTCCGACGAGGCTCAATGCTCCCATGACTGCCCGCTGCTCGAGTTCAAGTGTCGTTCGAGCGGACGATGCATCCTCGACAGCTGGAAGTGCGACGGCGACGCCGACTGCAAGGACCATAGCGACGAGGACCCGGCCATGTGCCACAATCGACCCTGCGATCCCGATTCCGAATTTTCGTGTAAAAACGGCCGCTGCATACCGAAGTTGTGGATGTGCGATTTCGACAACGACTGCGGAGATGACTCCGACGAGCCGGCGTACATGTGCCGGCAGAAGAACTGCACGACTGGTTGGCGCAGATGCCCGGGGCAATCGAACTACAGATGTATTCCGAAATGGTTGTTCTGTGACGGCAAGGACGACTGCCGCGACGGCTCCGACGAACTGCCAGACAACTGCCCCAGCTGCAACACCGAGACCGACTTCACGTGCGACAACATGCGCTGCGTGCCGCGGCAGTGGCTGTGCGACTTCACGGACGACTGCGGCGACGGCAGCGACGAAGCCGAGGCGGTGTGCCAGCACAAGTACCGCGAGTGCTCCGAATCTGAGTTCAAATGCGCCAACGGAAAATGTATATCGTCGCGCTGGCGCTGTGACCACGAAGACGACTGCGGGGACAACTCGGACGAGCTGGAGTGCGGCGGCTTCAAGTGCAAGAACGGCACTTTCCAGTGCAAGTCGGGCCACTGCATCGCCGCCTACTTCCGCTGCGACGGCGACCGCGACTGCCGCGATCTGTCCGACGAGATTGGCTGTCCGCCTCGTTTCCCCGGGGGCAGATATTGTCCGGAGAGCAGGTGAGCTTATACCTACTAATTTTTCATTTCGAAACTAATAATTGTCAGGAAATAATTATTTAAAATCTATCTATTAAGATATCAATCAATTACTAAAAAATTCAGATTGTTATAATATAAAACATAAAATGTGTGTGTGCAGGTTTCAGTGTGCGAACAACCTGTGCGTGTCGCAGCTGGACCTGTGCGACGGCTCGGACGACTGCGGCGACGGCTCGGACGAGGCCGCCGCCATCTGCACCAACTTCAACTGCGACACGCTGCGTCGCTTCCACTGCGACAACCACAGATGCGTGCCTAGGTATGTGCTCATTACTTTAATGAAGTTCACAAAATATTTTCGTTTACTTACTTTTATCTTGTTGTGTGTAACATTACTTTTATTATGATCTGCGTGTACATCCGAAAAAACCCTTTTGTGCATAATCCAAATCACCTTTACACTGTTCCATATATGTTACGTCAGATAATTTATTTTGCTCTCTTGACCCTACCGAAGACTTCTATTATCTTAGAAATTCGGCTTCAAGTATAAGACTGTCATCTTACTTTAAAGCTCCAACTCGATTATCACCAGGTACCAAGTGTGCGACGGCGTGGACAACTGCGGCGACGGCTCCGACGAGAACAACATGACGCTGTGCGCGCTACGCGGGCGGCCATGCGACCCGTACGCGCAGTTCCAGTGCGCCAACAAGCACTGCGTGGAGCGCGCGCAGCTCTGCGACCTCAAGGACGACTGCGGGGATAGCTCCGACGAGCTCGGCTGCCACCACGCGCTTACCTGCTCGCACCTCGACAAGGGTGAGTTCATTCAAAGCCATTACACTGTCCCACTACAGGGCAATCACTTCCATACAAATCAAGTCATCGCTACAATTTCAATTTATAACGGCACTTGCCAAATAGGGTATTTGACTACAATGAAAATATAGATCAAACTGTTGTTAACTTAACAGTAAACATTTTTTTAAACCAATTTAGCCAGCACATAATTTTAATATAAGTATAATTTTTATAAAAAATCATTTATAAAATAATGAAACTTTTATGATTGACCACGTGATCGAAAACGCACGTGATTGGTTACGTGATGTCGTTACGTCATTTGCTTGATGTCACTCGAAGTTTTGTACGGTGGGAGTGATTTGACAGCTAACAGTTTGTTTACATGCAACTGAGTACTGACGTCATGACATCACGTGACCTGCATGCATCGTTTTGGCGGCTATTTTATTTATTTGAATTTTAATGGCGATTTTCAAAGAAATAAAGGAATTCACAACGAATTAATCAAATTGCAAATATATTATGCTATAATGAACCATTCGACATATTTTTCTAAAACCTGTCAAATACCCTATTCGCGCACACAACTAGTCTTCCACATTTGCAGATGTTATCTCTAGACTAGCTCAATTACTTTCTCCGACCATGATGTTCTCATTAAATAAAACAACAGAATTAATTATTATATTATGGTACGGAGCAACATTGTTGCGCGAATAACGCTGTGATTTTATTGAGACTAAAACTCTTTTCTTGTTTTCTGTTTTTCGATTTGTGATGTGTGGAGTCGGGAGACGAAATAACACAACGGACGTGGGTTCTTAACTGATTGATTTATTGAAGAAAAACAGGGTTTTTATAGTAGACGTTTTCTTTGTTCATAAAAGTATTAAGTACTTTATAGTTTACAGAAGTAACCGATTACATGTTTACACGTCCACCCTATATAGATCATCTTAAATGGAATATTGATTTATAATAAAATAGTGCACTCTACTACAGATTCAATAAAGCTGTTGTGTTAGCATCTCTTCTGTGAACTGTAAACTTTTGGCAGACATTAGGAATTAAGTGTGTAATTTGTTCCAGGCGGCTGCGAACACTTCTGCACGAACCTGACGATCGGCGGCGCGGGCGGCTACATCTGCACGTGCTTCCAGGGCTGGATCGTGGCGGCGGCCGACAGCAAGCGCTGCGTCGACGTGGACGAGTGCGCGCAGGGCACGCACCACTGCTCGCAGCTCTGCGCCAACCTCAACGGCAGCTACAGCTGCGACTGCCGCGACGGATTCAAGTACGTGCCTTCCCTTACTAAGCTGTGCTGTGCCCGATAGGATCCTTGATCCTTTTCTGATATGATATATCTTACCCGATCCTTATACTTCATTTGATTATCATCAATCGTAAAAACGAAATGCACTAAAGAAAACGCTGGAAATACTCATCGCTGCATTGTAAACAACGAATTTGTCATGTTCAAACATATTTTCCAGATTGGCGGACAGCTTGTCTGGCGTCTGCAAAGCTGTCGAGAAGGAAGTAGTGCTGATGTTCGCGAACGGTCCCGAAATTCGAGCCTTCGTGCAAGATAAGAACGATGAGTTTGACGTAATCACGTCCGAGAAGCGAATTGAAGCTATCGACTACGACCCAACGCGCGAGATGGTGTTCTGGGCTGACAGCTACGACAAGACCATCAAGCGCTCCTACATGGTCAACGCGCTCGACGGGCAAGTCAAGAGCGGCTTCGCTCAAGATCTCAACATGAAGGGCAACTCCAAACCGACGGCGCTGGCCGTCGACTACTTGGGCGACAACATCTACTGGACCGAAGTCGATCGAACCGGATCGAAGCCTCGAGGACGCGTGATGGTGGCGCGGACGGACGGACGGTACAGGCGCGCGGTAGTCTCCGCTGGTATCGAGAGTCCGACGTCTCTCGTTTTAGATCCGCAGATGGGAAGGATGTTCTGGGCGGACGCCGGCTCCGCGCCGAAGATCGAGATCGCGTGGATGGACGGGTCGAAACGCCGGCCTTTGGTGTCGGAGAACATCAGGCACCCGACCGGCTTGGCTATCGACATGGGAATGGAGCACTCCATCTACTGGGCGGACACGAAGCTGAACACGATCGAGATGATGAAGTACGACGGATCCCGGCGGCGCGTGGTGGTGCAGGGCGAGGCGCTGCGGCACCCGCTCTCGCTGGACGTGTTCGAGTCCTCGCTGTACTGGGTGACGCGCGACACGGGCGAGCTGGTGCGCCAGGACAAGTTCGGCCGGGGCGTTCCGTTCGTCATCTCCAAAGATCTAGTCAACCCGTCAGCTGTTAAAGGTCAGTCAATATAGCAATGTTCACTTTCTCGGTTAAAATGTTTTCTAATTTAAATATTGTGTGCTTTGTTTGTCTATGTGGCGGCCCGAGTCGCCACATAATTTATTATCATCACGTATCGGTTAAAGAGTTTGTAAGCACATTCCTAAACGCGTGCAGATCCGATAAAGATATGTCACGGCATCCTCCCTCCAACATCTACATAGTAGTACTGTATAAATAGTCGTGTAAGGTTTAGATAATAAGTTAGTTAGTAACAATGTAGTCACTGCAAATATACAACATCACATAAGAGACG
>CAUJAO010000297.1:0-12096 GCA_963082485.1 Eudonia mercurella
ATTTATACCTAGTGACCCATGCCAGTGATACTAACTCCGGGAATGAATTCCATAGCGCCCATTAATGTGTATGAGCTGCCTAAAATCATTATAGATGCATGTATCACCTTAGGCCACATCCCGCTCACCAAAAGGCAGGTTGGTGGCCAAATGATTAGAAAGTTTGCTTTAAAAAAAAAAAAAATAGGATTCTGGTATTTCCTTCAGACAAATTTTCTTGCAACCATTCAAATCGAACGAAACCGTATTTGAAAGTGTATATTTACAGACTGTTGTTTGGTTGTTGCAAGACTTACATGCGTTTTTATCTTCTGCAATACAAATAGCATCTTCTAAAGCTTTGATGCCAAATACAGAAATGATATTAACATTTAAAGGCAAAAATCCGGTAAGTCTGGTCGGAGTCATTAGGCATGAATCGTTACTACACTTTTTAGTGAAATTGTACTATGACAATACTTAAGACCTACGCGTTCGTAAATGTCGCTCATGTTGCAAGCAAATTCACAATAGGTTTTTTCTTTGTATCAAAATAAAGAACGCTGATTTCAGATCTTATTTTGTGTATATCGTCGTCATTAGAAAAAGGATCCGATAAAAGTTTAATATATTGTGAAATCAATTCATCCGGGTAATTGTTTATTATTTCTTGGAAACTCATACTTTGACTATACCTAGGCCGCGCTTAATAGATATAGGAACGAATCAAAACTACACGTATTTCTTAAATCCACTGGAATAAAACTTAAATAATAATTATAATTTGAACAATTAGGTTTGTATACACGTAGATATATATTATGTTTTTAATTATGTTGCAGTGCCCTTACAGGGTCATGTTATGGTGCTGGTTATGTTATATGTATATCAACTCTGTATTACCACATGATGCAATAAATTGATTTTATTTGATTACTAGTTACGTGGTTTCTGACATTTAACTTATTGACATCATGTAGGTAAATGTGCATATTATCCTCATTGGACAATGGCTATTTCAAATTTTTGCAGATTCAATGTTATTATGGTTTTAATGGCCACACAGTCATTTTGTTGTAAGGGGGCAGTTCATGTCCTTAAAATGTGTAAACTCCGTACCCAAATACACTGTATTAAAAATTAAGCAAATAATAACACAAATATGAACAGTACTATTAATATAATAATACTTGTAAACAAGAAACCAAACTGCACTTAATCAGTCACTCAATATGTAGGTACTAACCACAAATTATGATATAACTGCAAGTTATGCCTTATGAATTTACTTTTTATTCGCACACAAGAAAGCTTCAATCACTAATGAACGTTACGTTACTAAATAATTGTTATTAGTAGGTAGGTATTACTCAAAAAATATATTATGGTCACCCCTCGCAACGAATCCTTATGCAATATCAAAAAGTTTTTTTTTTAGCAATTAAAACGAATATACAGCAATGAATTGTATGTAGCCATTTAGTAGGCATGCCTACTATATTTTAGTATCTCTGGATTTTGATTTCGTTGTGATATCAGGTAAATATAGTAAATTATTGGTTTGCTAAACGTCAGGATTGAGGAGCCAAGTAATATGCGTTTGTTTACGGAAATCACTATGTTTTAGTATTTCATTCATATTGTAGGCAATAGGATTTACTTCCTTCTAAATTATCATTATGTCGAATATATGAATTGACCGAAAATATTCCTAAAAATGTACTCTATTGTATATGGATTGAGGAGCCACAACAAAAGTGTTGTAGTTTCTTGAATTTTAGAACAAATGTGCTCAAAATTGTAGTAGATATCCTACGTAATAGATACAAAATGATACATAAATTTCAGTAATCTACATTCAATACATTACCAGTTCTAGGTGGCTCCTCAATCTAGATGTTTAGATTGAGGAGCCACCATTGCAGTGATATAACTTTTGATGTATTTTACTACAAATTCCAGAATTTGACCTACAAAATTATCTGCATGGCTACTAAATAAGGGTGATAGCTGCCCTTAAAAATCTGGAGTGGCTCCTCAATCCAAACGGACATGTTTATATGCATATTATGCATTCTTATTATTACCTTAAAGCCATGATAAAGCTACATAGTTTAAGATTAATGAAATAATTATAAAATAAATTTAATTTCAAAGAAACTTACCTACAAATTTTTTAAGTTATTCAGAAAGAAAGCCCCGAACTTTGTTTTAACTAAACGTACAAACTTTTCAAAATTTTTCTAACTCAAAAATTATCAGTTTTTTTTTAATAGCAAAAAGGTTTAACGCAATGCAGCCATAAACGATTGAAAAAGGAGCAATGGACGAGCAATAGCTAATCATATTATATTTTTTCCTTGTAACACTATATAGCCGTTTTTAAACCAACTGGTTGCGTTTCGGCTGCGTTTCCGTTTCATATGCTATGTTAGTAGAATACCGTTTTGTATTAAAACCGCAAACGGAACCAAACCGAACCGATGCCGATCTGTTTAAGAAAATAAATAACAGAATTAGGCTGCTGCTTCTCTTTGGGTACCTACTATGATCACTATGGGCATACTAGCTTATCACAGAGATATTCCGGCCTTTCTGCTCCTACCACGCCAAACAAAAGAGTGGCGAGATGAAACCTTCTACGCGCCTCCATCCTCATGCTCGCAGCATTCAAAAAGGGAGTTATATGGGATTGAGAGGGCACATGAAAACCAAAACGCGTACAAGAATTCTGAACGCGCTGGACAAGCTTGCTTGTCTTAGACATTAGACACGGTCTATATACATCATCACAGTAATTCAACCTTAACAAGATCAGTGTCTCACACAGTGTGACTCTCATAGGGTCTAATTCTATATAGTAGCCTTATTCTATAAAAACAATTGCGTGAGCACTCCACAACATGGCTTTCAAAGTTGAGGTGTTCATCCATGGTCTATTTTCTCACCATATAAAAGAACATTAAGAGCAGTATTATTAAAGTGACTGACATTATTTCTGGTACCAATTAATAATAATTTTGACTTCTTTGGGTTGAGAACTAAACAGTTTGCACTGCACCAAGTAGAGATTTGTATTAAGTCCTGGTTTACTTTTGTTACACCCCTATCATAATCTACACATTTAAAAAGAAGATATAGCTGAACATCATCTGCATATAAATGGTATTGGCAGTGATTGATTCTTTCTGTGATATCAGCGCTGTACAGAATGTACAGTATAGGTCCCAAGATGGACCCTGGGGCACCCCACGAGTTACAAGCAATTTGGTATAACGCAGTCTGGACCAATCCGCTGCGGTCAACTCCACACACTGCTGTCTTTTCCCAAGATAACTGGAACCATTATATTGTGCTTGCGTCTACTCCATAGTAAGCGAGCTTGGACAGCAGAATATCAATATTTATATCATATCGAATCATATCGAATGCGCGTGAAAAATCAAGCAGCAACAAGATACTAAGGTTACCACCCTGGTCCTGGAAAGCTAGAATATTATCCACAACATCAGCGAGAGCAGTTGCTGTACTGTGGCCCCTGCGAAACCCAGACTGCCGTTGAGGAAGGATATTGTTTACTTCGAGATATTTGGTTAGTTGCTCACAGACAATTTTTCCCAACACCTTGGATATACAAGGTAGCAGACTAATTGGCCGTAGATCGTTCATGGTGGCCGGGTTGTTATTTTTTGGTAAGGGTCTAACCACCGCAACCTTCCAGCCGTCAAGAAAAATGCCTTGGACTATTGATTGATTGATTATGGTGGTGATCGCTCTCAACGTTTGTGGCAAGGTCAACAGTAGCATGTCTAAGGACAAACCATCGTACTACATTTATAAATCAATGAAAAGCCCCGGCAAAGTTAGTCGGACTCGCGCAGGAAAGGATTGCATTGTCTTAGGAGCTCCACAACAGAGCAACTTAAGCTGCAGGAACTATCAACTTAGATGAAGAAACTATCACTTTTAAAAAATTTTCGTGTAGGGTTTCCATTGGTAGCAACAAAAGACTTACTTTACGGTTGCCGCAATTCAAAATTATCACCAGTCCAGCCGCCTGGCAGCACCACCAGACCTTCCCTGGATGAAAGGGGAGAACAGGTCATAAACCACCACGCGGGCCCAGTGCGGATTGGTGGTTGTTAACGTCTACTAATGCTACTAATGCTGAGATGATACATTTTTGTCAACCATCCGATGACTGGCGTTTGCGAAAGTTGAAAATCTAACAGGCAGTTTGCCAGTTGCCAGGAAACCAGCAACTTGACACCACTTTAGTACAAATTTGACAGTTGCTAGATGCGGCAATATAAAACTATGCAATTTTATCATCGAATACAGCAACAGAAAACCGTTGTTGATCATTGAAACTATAGTAGCTAAAATCACAAATGTCGAAAAAATTTCCACGAGCAGGATTTGAACCTGCACCCTTCTGACATACCGGGTCAGGTGCTCTCCCAATTGAGCTATCGTGGTTCTAACCAGCCCGCCGAAATTATTCAACACTATTTACTTTTGACTTTGAAAGCCAAAGGCGCCCATTCAATGTCAACAACTACCGTCGTTAACATCCGACCATAATATTTTTAAAAATACTAAAGATCAGTTAAGAAGTAGGCAAGTTATTTATAAAATGTTTTTGTTTTGTTTATATAATTTTAATCCAAATTTTGTTGCGAAACCAATTACAAAAACACAAATGTTGAAAAAATTTCCACGAGCAGTATTTGATCTTTAGTATTTGTAAAAATAATATGATCGGATGTTAACGACGGTAGTTGTTGACATTGAATGGGCGCCTTTGGCTTTCAAAGTAAAAAAGTAAATAGTGTTGAATAATTTCGGCGGGCTGGTTAGAACCACGATAGCTCAATTGGGAGAGCACCTGACCCGGTATGTCAGAAAGGTGCAGGTTCAAATCCTGCTTGTGGAAATTTTTACAACATTTGTGTTTTTGTAATTTGTTTCGCAACATAATTTGCGTTAAAATTATATAAACAAAACAAAAACTATAGTTGCTGTCTGCCCAGTGGCTTTAGGTAATACGGAAACAGCTAGTTGCCAGTTATGGAGATCAAAGTTGATCTGTCTGCGGAGCACCCTAAATAATACATACATACAAGCCAAGCCAAATACACTTATGAGCACCAAAGAGTTTTTTTTTTACTTATAAAAGTTATCTTAAATTATCTTCGTTTTTAGTGATATGTTATATCAATAAATGATTTTTCTTTCTTTAAAACATACAGTACCTTAAGCATATGTTGTAAATTTTTTTAAACCACTTGTAGCTATCTTAAATTATGGCAATCGAGATAGCACTGACAGCTGATTAGACCGGTTAAAAAAATACTGTGGCAAAGGGACATGACAAAACTATAAGTGGTGGTACTCCTATGGCACCCTAAAAGAGGAAACAGAGGTTAAGTTATGTAATTATAATGTTTATCAATTATAATTACATAACTAAATATACTACTCAAAACAAAATAAGGGCCACGAGGTATTTTGTCTGTACCATGAAAATAATAAAACCAATATTAATTTTTTTGTCTCCATAACGAAAACTAATGTTGTTTTTACCGTGTAGACCAATAAATTTATTCCAATAATAATGATTAAAAAGTTTATTTGCTTTTGAAAGAAAAAACACATTTAAGGTTAAAAATAAAAACAATGTGAAGTTACTGAAAACAAAAGAAAATACTCCATGCTCATCTTTTATGTTAAATTTAGTTTAACAATTGTTAATGAGACAATCGTCAATAAGATAGTTTCTTCGGCGGCACCCTCTAAGTCTAGGGGTAGTGACGGGATATCAATGTTAATGTTACATTTAACTCTTCCCTACTCCATGACTGCGATACTTGCCATTGTAAACAAATCGTTGACGGAGGGAGTTTTCCCAGATGCCTGGAAGTGTGCGATTATAACTCCAATACCGAAATGTTCCACACCTAATAATTACTCGGATTTGCGACCAATTAATATTCTACCAGCTTTGTCAAAGATAGTTGAGAAGTGTGTAAAATTGCAACTTGATTCATTCTTAGAGACAAATAACATTTTGCCTTCAATTCAGTCGGGGTTTAGGAAAAACCATAGCACGGTATCTGCTCTTATGAACATAACTGATGACATTCTGGCGGCATCGGATGCGGGCCAGGGTACGTTGTTGGTGTTGCTTGACTTCAGCCGGGCATTTGACTGTGTGGACATACCAACATTATTGATGAAGCTGGAATCATACGGAGTCGGTATGGAGGCCTGTTCATGGTTTCGGTCTTATTTTCAGGGCCGTAGTCAGAGAGTGCAATGCCCAGATATTGAAGGCAAGGTGACGTTGTCAGCGCAGCTGCCTTTGGAGAGAGGCGTAGTCCAGGGGTCAATTCTGGGTCCAACACTTTTTTCAATTTATACAGCGAGTATCGTAAATGTCATAAAGTATTCACAACTCCACCTTTACGCGGATGACAGTCAGCTGTATATTCACACTCTGCCTTCTGTTAGTAAAGTTCACGCAGCTGTCGCCAACATTAATAAGGATTTAGATGCCATTATGGATTGGTCTTTGAGACACAGTCTTGTTATAAACCCGAAGAAAAGTGTCTCCATAACGCTTGGGACAAAAAATCAGGTACAGAAAATAAAAAGTGCCAGCCCGGTTATTAGGGTGTGCGACACTATAGTACCTAACGAGGGTTGTGTGCGCAATCTCGGGTTATTAATTGACGAAAATTTAAGGTTTGAGCACCACGTCCGCAATAAGATAGGTAAATGTTTCGGGGTACTCAAAAAACTGTATCAGTTTCGGGCATACTTAAAAAAAGATATACGACTTTTGTTGTGTAATAGTTTGGTATTATCACACCTTACATACTGTGATATTGTGTACACGCCTTGTATGTTTAAAAAGACTGCGAAGACCGTGCAGAGAGTGCAGAATGCGTGTATGCGGTTCTGTTATTCTATCCCCAGACGTCATCACATTACACCAATTTTAATCAATAAGAACATTCTCTGTATGTCCAGACAATCCACCTTAAAGTATGCGTGCTTTCTGCATACGATTCATCAAACAAAAAAGCCAACTTATTTGTATAAAAAGCTTTCCCCGAAACACAATTCGTTTAGTTCATTAAGAGATAGGGGATATCAGTTACTGGTCCCCAAACTGAGATTGGTTAGTGCCAGAGGCTGTTTCAAGCACAGTGCAGCCAAAATTTGGAATGACCTCCCGCCGCCAGTTCGTTCAGGGATTAACCTCTCGTTACCAACGTTTCGCGGGAGATGTCGGAACTGGCTGCTCCACGAGCAGTCGCTGGCACTAGCTAATTACAAATATAGGTAAATAATATAATAAAATATTGTATGTAGATTAAAAATTGTAAGTTTAGATTTAGCTACAATTTATGTTTTAAACCATGTATAAATTTATGGCTATGGCAGAATAACAGGGTTTGTGGGTCTCCTGCAAACACTGAGCCATAGACCTTTTTGTCTATGTTTTTTTTTTGGCAAATAAATATACTTATTATTATTATTATTATTTTAGTAACGGGTATGCCCCCCTCGTTTCGTTACGCACTCCTGAAGCCTGGAGTGCATGCTCTCAATCAAATGCCTGACATTTTCCATTGGAATCTCTTCCCAGGCTCTTTTAACAGCGTTGATGAGTTGCTGTTGGTTGTGGATTTCCTGATCACCGTCTCTAACTCTTCGTTTCAACTGATCCCACATGTGCTCTATTGGATTTAAGTCCGGACTGTTCGCCGGCCACGGCAAGACTTGAATTTGAGACGCTTCCAGTACAAACCGAGTCGCTTGAGCCGTGTGTGCACGAGCATTGTCTTGCATCAAGATGAATCCAGGACCCGCTCGCTGGGCAAATGGGATCACATGTGGTCTGACGACTTCCTCAATATACCGCTGAGCAGTACCCTCATTTAAAAAAGCGAGCTCAGTTTTGCCGTGTAAGCTTATCCCGCCCCAAATCATTACATTTGGACCACCAAAACGATCGACTTAATGGATGCAGGCTTCTGAAAATCTCTCGCCGCGTCTTCTCCATACTCTAATAAGCCGATCGTCGTTAAAAAATTTAACTTTGCATTCGTCTGTGAAGAGCACCATGTCCTATTGGTTTATGTCCCAGTCCAAATGTTGACGGGAAACTCTTAAACGATTTGCACGATGATTTCTGGTTAATGGAATACGGACAACTCGCCTTCTTGATGCCTGCTGGTCTTCATGCAATCGATTACGAATAGTTTGGTCACTGACACGAGTACCCGTTGTGAGCCGTAAACGATTTTGCAGCTTGCGGGCCGTCGTTGTGCGATCTCGGCGCGCACTTAATCGAATGTAAAGATCCTCTTGAGCTGTTGTAATGCGAACTCTGCCCGAACCAGGTCTTCTTCTAACACTGCCGGTCTCTTGGAAACGATTCCATAGATTTTGAATAGCTCTTCGAGAAAATCCCAATTGCAAACCCACAGATCGCTGCGAATGACCTTCTTCAATCATTGTAACGGCTCTGGTTGCTGTCAGCAAGTCCATATGACGCCTGCGTGCTTGTGGCATATTGCAAAAGATGTTTCTGACTCGAGATATCAATGAACTCTGATAATTTCTAATAAACTAAGAAGCTAAGGAAAGCAAAACGTCAAAGAAAATGCAATCAAAATTTTCAAAAATAATTTTAAATCAAATTTTATTTAAAATTGTTGCCAGCATTAGATGAATACTACAATATTAAAAAATTTAGGTATCAAAGAGTTTGTATACTCAATATTTTACTACTTTCAATATGTAAATGTTTAATGATTTACACCAAAATGAAAAAATACCTCGTGGCCCTTATTTTGTTTTGAGTAGTATATATATTTTACATAAATTTCAGTCTACATTGTAATATTAACTAAATATCTATCCAAATACCTACATAATGATACCATACAGAAAATGAAGTATCTCATAAAACAATGTTTAATTTGAAAAAAAATACCGAACTGATATTATTATTACTTTTCCTTACTTTTGATGAATTAGATTAGTACTTTATTTTGATTTGTACTAAAATTTATCTATTATTTATACCTTATTCTTAACTGATTCAGAAACTACTCACCTGGACTTCAACATACAGCTGTACATATTGCCTTACTGGACAATATATACAGCCTCAATACAAAGAACTAAACGCATAAGCAGTGATAAATTTTTCACTTCTGACCATTCTTAGGAAAAAAAAATAGTAAATATTATTTAAATTAAAAATTTTAAAGTAAATAAAGTGATCATAATAAAGTAATCAAAAGTAATTCAGAAAAAATACAATCTAATTGTATGCTATGAAAAAAAATAAGGTTTAAAAAATAAATATTTATATCATGTAGCACCTTCACCTTCACCTTTTCACAATGTAATTTTTGTGAAAAAATTAAACTATTTGAGACTAGGTTTTCAAGTAGTTTCAATTTAATATCCAAAATTGGATTGTTTTAATAATCAAACAAATCATAGTTCATGACAGCTGTATACAACAGAAAACTGTAAAGCAACAACGGCTCATATGCAAAAGCAAATAACTTGTCAATAATATAACTTGACTCAGATTGTCAGATGATAAGAGTTCAGGGGGGTAACCACGAGCTTTTATAGCAGTATTACTGCAGTTGTGAAAACGAGATGCGTGTAGCGGCAAATATACTCACGTCTCTTCTCCACAAATAATGTAATAGAAAAGAAAGTGTGAAAGAGGATGTTGTCACTAAAATTGAGATGGGAATGCTAAGATGGTTTGGGCATATGGAAAGGATGGATGAAAGGCGATTAACGAAACAAATTTACAAGGCAAGGGTGGATGGAGCTGTTGGAAAGGGTAGGCCTAGACGGACGTACTTAGGACAAGTCCAAGACGTACTAAGAAAAGGTCAGGTCAGGAGTACCCATAACCAACGAGCATGTATGAAAGGAGTAATGAGAGTGGAGGAGGCGCAAGAGGTATGTCAGGACCGTAGCAAGTGGAAGGATGTGGTCTCTGCCTACCCTGTTGGGAAAAAGGCGTGATGGTATGTATGTATGTATGTATGTAAAAGAAAAATAAACTTTAGTTCAGTTAACTTGTTAATAGGTAGATATTGTTTTGCATTCCATAATATTCAAAGAAAACTTCATTAAAATTGGCTTCTTGGTTTAAAAAAAACTTGGAAATTTGTTTTAAGTATAAACACTCTGATTGTTACAACTTAAATAAAAAAACTTAATTGATGGATATGATGTTTTCTCTTCAAATTTAAAAACTGTCATAATACACACAATTCTTTGAAACAAAAAAACTTATTACTGATTATATGATAGAATTTTACATTACCTTTGTAGGTACCTAGTACCCATACTTACTATAGTTTTTACTTAAAGACTTAATTCTGCTTCAATGCTCCACAGACATGTTTAATGCCATTAATTGCACTGCATTTGTTCATTGTGATAGACACTTCAAAGACATTGAAGTATATACTATAGGTACCTACTGTCAAAAATATAACAATATGTCTGTTGACAATTTCAATATTAGTTAACACAAATACATACATTAGTTAATAAGGACCACATTAAAGACTTTAACAACCCAGTAGACACTGTTTGTCAATACATACAACATTTTTGAAACTTCAGAAGCCTTACTGTCTTTGTAGTTAATTAGTTAAGTCACAAATTGTAAAATGTAGAGTTATATCTATGTAGTCAAAGTACATGTTAACTCAAAGAGTTAACAATGAATGCTTAAGTCAATGCAGACTCTCAGACAGGGACACAGCAATGGGAGCAACAAGTAGAGCAAAACATGATACACAGCCAGAAAAACAAAATTGATATAAAGTTCAGCTCTGCAAGCACACAGATACAATCGCTCCAACATATTAATAAGAACATACAATTTCTAGATGCAGGGAATTCAATAATACTGTACTGTACTTAAAGTAACTATGTATAACCTTTTGAAAGGATATTCAAAAAAATATGTCTTGAATAGGTTCAAGATATATTTTTTTGGCTTTGTATTATTACCTAAATATCCTTTCAAGGATTCCTAGAATTGAAAGAGATGAGTAACAAAACAAACAGCATACTCTACAATTGAGTCAATACATACATAAATACATGCTGCAAGAATTGAATTAAATAAACATTGTATAGCTTTCAATATTGATATATTCAATAATGTAACATACAGCTAATCACCAAATTAAAAATACACACTTGTGTGTATGTAATATTCAAATCAATAAAGACAACACCTAACTATTATCACTAATATTAGACTATAACAAAAAAAATATAGGAGACAAGTAGTTAACAAAATCAAAGACTAGATAAGATAAATGAAAGTTTTATATTTTAAGAACAGCAGCAGATTGAAAAAAAATTTATTGGAATAAATTTTCTGTTTTCCATGCATAAATTTAATCTATATGTAATTTTGAAACAGTAAAATTAAATGGGATCCTAAGCTAAGTATGAAGGTAGCAACTATTCAAAAGTTGCAAAAAAAGTTTTTCCATAGTAGGTCTAGGTGTGCACCGAGATTCTTTTTAATAATAATTAAGTAGTCTTTCTTCTTATTGCATGTTTAAAACATTGCTGATAAAATGTAATTATACAGAACTTAATCCATTTCGTATGAACTCGTGTATTTACTTACAATCCTAGGTTAGACAAAAGTTGTCACAACATTTTGTAGTAACACAAAACACGGCTATTCGCATATGCGGTGCGGCACAACCAGGTGCTGAAGTGGCAATATATTACGTAAATATGATAAAACTACAGTAAACACCATATTAAAAAGGATACGGTCCGGGCACGCGCTGACTCGGCGCCAACGGCACCTGATTCCCATTGCCACTCATATTCTTGGCAGCATAGGTATCGGGACACGTACACCACTCAAGGTGGCACGTAAAATCGCCCTAACCGATTGTAGGACACATCCGGCACATAGGTAGATGATATACCGACGTCAGATTGACAAGTCGCACGTTTTAATTTTTTCCCTTTGAAAACAACGTTTCTAGAAAAAACATTGTACACCACTTGCAAAGTCACAAT
>CAUJAO010000298.1:0-33862 GCA_963082485.1 Eudonia mercurella
GGGAACCCTAACGACTGCCAAGGTCGGGAAGTATTGGCAGGTTTTTTACGAGTTTTCTCTCGGGTTTTATAGTGTATCCTTCACGCGGCCGGCCGGTTAAGGCAAGCCCTCGCTCCACCACGGAATCCGCGTACCCCGCAACGCCGCGAGCGGGGGTCGTTGCAGAGACCGCAGTGGTTTACGACGATCGGGGGCTGGCGTAGGCCCCCGTTGCACCGCTCTCGCGGTGTTCCCCTTTCCCCCCGTTGCGACCTGAGAACCCTTAAGGGGCGGCCGTCTTTGTGGTACTCCTCTCAAAGCTGCTCAGAGGGAGCAGCGAGTCGTGAGGCCCAAAGTAGGCACGCACAGGAGTCCGCCTTGCCAGATGTTAGCCGATTGGGTTCAACTTTCTCCGAACGGAGACTGTTGGAACCACTCGTTGCCCAGGATGCACCACGTGGAGGTCATCTGACTCGCACCCCTAAGAGGGTCTCCCCCCTGAAAAGGAAGCCCATGCGAGAGCATGAACCCCCCTTTCCCCTCTGCAGTCGGTGGTGTCCCAGACAGGGGCGCCACCGAGTGCTGCCGCTAACCCTACCTCAAGGGCTTTTACGCGGCGCCAATACCCCTCAGGCTATCCTCTCGGGCTTTTACATGGCCATAGGCTAGTCCAGGTCGTACACCTCTGACTCCACGGACTGCCTGCGCGCTTGAGACAGACGGATCGGACTATCCGACCCCTCGTCCGTCTCTACCTCCGGAGCATCCTCTCTGTCCGACCCCAGTACTCTCCCTGTACCTCTCAACGGAGAGGCATTGGGGTTAGAGGATGGGGAGGGCTGGTCCGAGAGCGGGACATCTGCCTCCAGCATCTCGACCTCCTCCGTGGTCCGTCTCGGCGCGATCTGCGCTGTCGTGCGCGCTGGGGAGCTGTCCCGCACCCTCCTTCGAGGGGGGACGCACGCCCGACTCCCCATAATGTGGCCCGCAGGGGCCCCTCTGTCCACGCAGACCGCGCACCGCGGCACTGCGGAACACTCCGCTGCTTTGTGCCCCGGGAGGCCGCAGCGGAAGCAGTCAAGGCTGCGGTCCACACTGGAGGGGCAAAACACCCTGGTGTGACCCACGCCCATGCACTTAAAACAGCGCATAGGGCGTGAGTCGAGGAGCATTACTGGGACCCACAGCCAGCCCACCAGCAATCTCCTCGCCGCCACGACAATCTGGGCCGCCCTGACCGGGCAGCTCACCAGCACCGATGTAGTGCCGCCAGGGCCGGGTCGCATCGCTCCCACCCTGACCCTATCCGGCGGGCATCCCCCCTTCGTGGCCACCGCCTGCGCCACGTCCTCGGCGGTGACGGTATCGTCGAGGCCGGAGATGCGCACGTCCGCGCATCTCTCCGGCCTGGCGATCGTCGCCACATCGGCCACCACCTCTCGCATCCGAGCGGCCAGGCGGTCGGCGACATCCCCACTGTTTGCGCCCGAAATCTGAAGCAGCCGGGCGCCCGACATGGAGATCCGGGTCGTCAGCCCGGACGTGATACCAACGTCGGCCAAATTTATGGCCGCCTTCGCCCGCTGTATCACGGCGGCGTACGTGACGCCGCTCTCCACCGCCTCCGCCGTCAACTTCACGGAGATTGCCGTCGAGCGGGGGGGCTTCAACCGCCTCCTCGTGGGCTCCCTCCGAGCCACCGGGGCCGCCGGGGCGCCCTGGGGCAGGGGTGTTCGTCCGGTAGCAGATGCGCCACCAGAGCTCGCGACCGGGGCCGCTCTTGCTCTCCTCCGCCGACGGCGGGTCACGACCGACCACGGCTCCTCGCCCGCAGGCGCTGGGGCCCGGCCCACGGGCCGTTGGGGTGGGGGCACAAGCGGCGGTGCCCGTCTCGTGCTCGGCGCGGGAAGGGGCGGGAACTCCCTTCCAGGTCCTCGTGCGGCCGTTGGGGGACGCGCTCCTTCGGGCACGGCGGAACTCCTCGCCTCCAGCCCGTCTAGGCGCGCATTAAGCGCACCGAGGGAGCTGAGGAGCAAAGCTCTCAGCTCCGTAAACGCTCCCACCTCGGATTGGGCCTGAGGTGGGGGGACAGGTACGGCCTCCGCACGCGGGGGCGGCCTCCCGCTGAGACCCTGCTTGAGGGCCGCTAGCTCCGCCCGCAGCTCGCCCACCTCGCCCTGCAGCCTCTTGTTGGCGAGGGCTAGCTGTGCGACCTCCACGGATCTGCCGCACGCGCACGGCGCCGCCTCCTTCTGCGGTACCGGCGCTGTTGGGGCCTCCCTCCCTTCAGCCGTCTCGGCGGCGCGGGCCTCAGCCTCGACCTGGGTCAGGGAGAAGTCCGCGGCAGCATCACGAACACGCTGCGCCTCGCGGACCCCCCGCATCTTCTCCCGGAGCCCCTTCCTCTGGCTTCGGATGGCCTCAATGTTCGCCGCCGAACCACCGTGCGCCAGGGCCTTCTCCAATGACGCCTGAACGTCGCGGAGGAGCTCCTCATAGGTGGAGAGCTCCTCCGAGAGGTCATCGTCCAGCTCGCCGCCGAGCTCCTCCCACGCCGGTCTGGGCAAGGTGTCACGCCCAGACCTGCCACGTCCTCTCCGCCCCGTACCCATTTTGGGCCTGGACGACTCCTCGGACCCATCCGACGAGTCGCCCGCACTCCGCGACCTCTTCCGGGTGTCGCCACCCCCTCCTCGCAAACGCAGGACTCCTCCTGCCTCCCCCTCTCTCGCCTCGGTTACAAATTTGACACTCACCGACCCGGTAATCGGTGAGCGGCTGGCGCGAGCAGCGTAATATCGCGAGCGGTTCTCCATTACAAATTTCACACATGGCCCCTGGATACGGACCATGCGCCGGGCGTCAGCCGGATAACATGACAAAAACAAAGCTTCGTCGGACATCTCAAATTTTTTGTTGGCGGCTATTAAGGGGCCGCCAGCTCCTCTTTCCCCCCCCCCTGACGACGCCCAGAAGGGACGCCGTCCAATCTCCCCTCAAAGCCGCTCAGAAGGAGCGGCGAGTAGTGCGGCCTAAAGTAGACACGCACACAGGAGTTGCAGGGCCCAGAAGGGGCTCCCGCCTAGCCAGATGTTGGCCGATTGGGCCCAACTTTCTCCGAACGGAGAATGTTGGAGCCACTCGTTGCCCAGGATGCACCACGTGGAGGTCATCTGACTCGCACCCCAACCTAACCTTTTTTTTTTTTTTTTTTTTTTGACCCAGGGGAAGTCATTACGACTACCGGAGCCCTGAAGGGCACCCGGTTATGTGGGACTCACCCGTCCGCCTTTCCGCACCCACTGACAAGACGAGAAGCGTCAAGTCAGTTGCCAGGAAGTCCCGGCTGGGAGGGCGAGACGGAGGGGGATACCCACTAAACCCCTGGGGGACGGCAATCCGAGTACTAGATAAGGCGACAACCACGTTATACGTCCCGAAGGGATTAAGACCGCGGCTGCCACCCTGCGCCCGTGTACCAACCTACGGCCATCTCCGCACACTTCTTCCCTCGAAAGGGAAACATGTGCTTTGACAGCCGCGCGCCAGTATACGGGCACGTACTGATAACACAGCATTCAAGTTAAAAAACTAAGACACAAAAAGTGAAGACAAAACAATGACGCCCCCTCTGCCACTACCGAGAGTTCGGTGTGCGGCAGATAGGGCACGGCTCCATTGGGAGGCTTCGGCGTGTACCGGGGCAGAACCCGGCACTACCGGCACTCCCTCTCTTTTCCAGGTGGCTGCCTGGCTAACCTGGCAGACCGCCTGGTTCTTATGGGAACGAAGTCTTCCTCGCGCTCCGACTCCCCATCCTCTTTATCCTCTCTGAGGCTCTCCCTTTCCCTCACCACCTCCAAGTCCGGGGCCTTCTCAGTGCGCTTCCTGGAGGAAGCGGCGCTGGTGTCAGCCTCGAGGCTAAAAGGGGGAGAGTGGAGGGATGACGTCCGTGAGGCCGCAGGTGCCTCCGCTATCAGAGGCGACCCCTCAGTTGCCTCCATCCTCTCTATTGCCGCAGCCACAGGCCTCCCAATCCGCTCCTCAGGGTCCCTCATCTTCGTGACGGGAGGGCGGCACTCCCGGCTGCCCATGATATGCCCGTGGGGCAGTGCGGCCTCGGCACACACGAGGCAATGCGGCGGCTTCGTGCACGCTCCCACCTGGTGGCCAGGCATGCCACAGCGGAAGCAGCTACCCGCTCGGTCCGACTTCGAGAGGCACATTGGCCTCGTATGGCCCAGTCCCATGCACTTAAAGCAGCGCATGGGTCTGGGTCTAATGGCCTCAATCCTGGCCAGGCTCCAACCAAGCCGCAGCCTTTCCATCTCCACGAGCTTCCCCGCCGCCCCCACAGGGCATCGGACCAGAACCGATGCAGATCCACCTGGGCCCGGCCGAAAGCCTCCAACCCTAACCCTGTCCTCAGGGCAACCTCCTTGCTTCGACACAGCGGCAACCACCATCTCCGACGTGACGTACCGATCAAAGTCGTAGAGGCGGACGTCCGCCCGCTTCTCCGGGCGGACAACCATCGCCACGTCCGACACGACGCCCTCAATCTTTTGCGCCAGCTTGTCGGCGGCCTCGCCGCTGTCAGCACCTGGCACCTCAATCAACTTGGCCCCGGATTGGGCCGTCTTTATCCGGACGCCAGGGATGCCGAGCTCCTCCAAGCGAATGGCCTCCCTGGCTCTGGCGATGGTGTCCGCATAGGTCACCCCTAAGGCAACAGCCTCCGGCCTGAGCTGGAGGATTACTGCCGTGGAACTGGGCTGCCTCAGGGTGACCTTCTCCTTTGCCACACTCGGTGGCGTCGGTCTCACACTAGGCACCGTCGGTGTCCCCTTCTGGGCAGGGCTTCTAGCCCTCCTCCTCCTCCTCCGGCTGCGGGCGCGGGTACGCTCCTCTGCAGGGGCCAATACAGTCAGAGCAGGCTGGGCTCTCAGCCGCGTCGTCCCTCTTAGGGGCCCAGTGCCTGCGGGGAGGGCGGGAAACTCCTCCGCACTCTTGGATGCAGCCACCGAGCTATACCTCCTGTGGTCGGACGTCGGGAGCTTGGCCTCCAGCCCCTCCAGCCGCTTGTCTATGCCTCCGATGGTACGTTGCATGACCGCCAGCGCATGCATGACCCCCTCATTCACTTCAGTGCCAGGGGGAGGAGGGGCGACCCTCGCTTCCACAAGGCGCTTCTCCCTCACTGCGGCTTCTTCCGCCTCCAAGGCCTCCCCTTTCAGGAGCCTCAACCTCTCCGTCAGCTCCGACACCCGACCGTTGAGGGTCTCGTTGGCCTCCGCCAGGAGAATCGCCTCATTCTTCAGGGCACTATAGCCCGCCTGAAGCCCGCGCCACGCACCTACGCTCCTGCGATCAATGCACTTGATCAGATCGGCGAGGTAGCTCATTGCGGCGGACATAGCCTTCTTGGTAACCGCATGCTCCGCAGGCAGCTCTGATATGAGGTGCCCCACCGACCCGATCAACCGTCCCGCAATGTCGATGGCCGGACCATCGACATTCTCCGCCTTCGGAGGCAGCAACTTCTTCAGCTGCTTCTTCAGTTGAAGATCCACTTTATCCCGAATGTGCTTCGCCTCTGAGATCCCTCTCTCGATCTTGAGAAATCTCAGGAACACGTCCTTGAGTGGCAAATTCAGGACCGAGCTGATGTACGTGCAGATCTCCTCCTCCTCTCTTGTCCACTCCCCCAAACGATTCCTCGCAGCTCTTAAAGACCCGACCGTGATCGGATCCCAGGTCATCCAGTCCTCCGGGGTAGCCTCAGAAGCCTCCTCCGAGTTCCCGACCGGATTTCCCTCCCCTCCGGAACCACAGCCGATCTCCATCGCCTGCACATCGTCTCTCCCTTCCAGTCGTTCCTCACGACCCGCCTCTCCATCTACTCCCCTCCTCCTCTCCACAACACAAGGCGTCTTAGTGCCCCCCCCAGAAACGGTGGGGCAGCCTGGGACCAGAGAACTGGTCCCAGGGAGGGATTCTCCCGCCTCCCGGCGGGTACCCTCCTGGGGTAGTTGTTTTTCTATAGACGCGCTCATGTCTGACATCAAATGGGGTGTCACCCAAACAATTTAAGGGTTGTCATCCCCTGGCAATTTAAGGGCTGCCGTTCCCTGGTAGGCAGTGACAATCACCCATGCGATGCCCACTCGCCAAGGGTGCCCTATATACCCACGGAGGTCGGGAGGTATCCGCGGGGTTTTAACGACTTTTCCTTGTCGGCGCCCAAACGGGCTGCGGGACTGAGCCCAGACCGCCACGTACCCAGCTATGCCAGGGCTGGGGTCGTTGTAGCAGCCGGGACAGAACCCGCGGCACTGCGAAAACGACGAAGGCTGGCATGAAGCCCTCGTTTCAACGTCATGTGCGTATGAAACGCTTAAAAGGCACCCAGAAGGGGCGCCGAACTACCCTTTTCCCCCCCGTGTAACGACGTCCAGAAGGGACGCCGTCAAAACTCCTCTCAAAGCCGCTCAGAAGGAGCGGCGAGTGTGCGGCCCAAAGTGGACACGCACATGGAGGTGCAGGACCCAGAAGGGGCTCCCGCCAGTGTCGGGTTGTTAGCCGGCCAGTCTCAAAGCAACCTCCTCTTGAAGAGGAGGATGTTGAAGCTGCCCGTTGCCCAGGATGTACCACGAGGAGGTCACCCAACACACACCCCACCCCAACCTAACCTAACCTAACCTAACCTAACCTAACCTAACCCATGCATCCATAGACAGGGAAAACCTGTTCCCACTAAAATACTGCAGGCCAAACCTGGTCATCAGCATCACCCAGGAGTTGCTCTGCACTCATAGGAACCCGATGGATGTCGCGTATGCTCTCAGAAACATATACAGCGGCATATATGCATCCAAACAACGGGTACATTCCTTAAGGCTAAAAAAATACACCGGTGAGAATAAACCCAAAACCGTTCCTAACACCCTTTTCCTAACCCACACGCAAGGGGAAAAAACATCTCTCCACAGCGAAGGATACGGGACGGGTGAGGGTTCTAGGATTCTCACCATCCATGAAGCCCAAGGACTAACCTTTGAGTCAGTCATAATACTCCGCACAACAACTCGAAACATCCAACTCCATAACAGCGTACCACATGCGGTGGTTGCGGTCTCACGCCACACTGGAACCTGCGTCTATTACACGGACAATAGCGATGACGCTATAGGCAGGTTCATATCGTGCGCCGAGGCAGCGAACACTAGCAAAATAACTGAGTACAATTTGGCAATGGCCATAAAAGACAGGAACATCTCGGTTATGGAGAAAATCTGCGATGCTGGGGGAAGCGCAACAAATAAATAAACATACCTTCTCATAACCCTATCAATGTACCATTATTAAATAAATCTTTATGATAAGTAGCGTTACGTGTAAGAAACAATTTAATCTTAAGTACATAACTATACTTAACTTAACTTATAAGAGAAACTGTAATCTAATATATTAAAATAATAAGTATAAAAAAAAAAAAAAAAATAATAAAAAAAAAAAAAAAAAAAAAAAAAAAAAACAAAAAATATATTAATAACAACAAAAAAAAAAAAAATTATATAGATATACATATTAAACAAATAAATGTAAAAAAAAAAAAAAAAAAAAAAAAAAACTACAAACAAGATAAACATGTATACTTAACTTAAGTTACTTGTAAGACATCTCATCATTTTGTACTACCATCCCCCTTTAGTATTATAAGAAAAGTAATATAGAAAAAAAAAAAAAAAAAAAAAAAAAAAAAAAAAAGTAACAAAAAAAAAAAAAGAAACAAAAAAAAAAAAAAAAAAAAAGAAACAAAAAAAAATATAATAAAAAATAAATAAAAAAAAAAAAAAAAAAAAAAAAAAAAAAAAAAAAAACAAAAAAAAAATTTCTTAACTCAATATACATATATGTGAGCGGGAAATAAATTTTCCTTATATTAATATTAAGTATTCTCTATTATTTAATAAGTGCAGCTGTGAGCACACATCTTTAACTAACAAAATATGTAAGATAATTAAAATAAAAATAACATAAAAAAGGGCACGGACACCTAAGTCTGTGGTTTGTAGCATTATATAATAAAAAAAAATAAAAAAAACCTAACCCATGCCCGCGCGCGCTTGACGTGAACGCCACGATTTTAAATCGCTCCGTAATATTTTAAAATGTTTTACAATAAAATAAAAAAATAAAAAAAAAAAAAAAAAAAAAAAATGTTACACCTAGTTAAAGAAGTGAAAGTTCTGTGCGGAGAGCGGAGAAAACTGGTTTTTTTTTGTCGCCATACAACAGAAAAGTGCGTTTTTCTCGTAATTTTGAGTGAGAAGTAGTAAAACCTGAACTGTGGTGAAAAGCGGAACGGCAAGGAGCATCTGTTTCCCGATTTTGGGATTTTTTGGCGCAAACCCGGAGCAGCTGGAAGAGTTTCACAAAAACTCGGAAATTCAGAGTTTTTCCAAAACCTTCCCTAGGACGCTGGAAACCTCACCAGCGGGGAAGAGGATTTCGAGGGGAGCCTGATCCTGCTCGCAGACTTCGGTTTCCACCACCAGGAGCGGAGCAACTATGGTCCATAGTTTTTAAGTGTTTAGACGGCAAAATCCCCTAAGGAAATTGCTTGTAGAAGGAATTCCCGTTAATAATTAAAAAAAAAAAAAAAAAAAAAAAAAAAAATCAGTAAAAATCTTATCTAGCAAGCGCATTCATCTGGTAGTATTAGTTTAAAATTTTGGAATTTTTAATAAAGTAGTTTTTAATTGATTTATTTCACTTTCCGGACCGGCGGTGCGCAGCGGAAACCGCGGCCACCGTTTGTGAAACTGAAATAAATCTCCAGTTTTTGATAGCTCAAAGCTGGAATTCCTTGTACATAGGGTAAACTAGGAGGGCTATCTGGTGAAAGTAGTCTTTTAGTAAAGTCTAGTATATAAAGCGCAAACCTACCTGTTTTGTAGCTGAGTTAATAAATAATAAATAACTAATTTTTAAATAAAAATTAGTTTATATGAAAATATAAATTAAAAATTCCGATTTTGATAACACCAGAAAGCCCATCTCGTCCCTGTTTATTTAGTTATAAGCATGAAAGGGTAGGTGCCTGGAGTTCCGAGCGCCACCTCTCCGAAGCCGAGCGGGGAAACCGACCCGGCCGCATTATAGTTGGCAGAAAAATACGCAAGTTGGATTTACACTTTTTTGTTTTGGACTTTTTCAAAATGTAAAAATTTTAATTAGAAGGACCGGACCCCATAACGACTTGGCACGGAGCCAGCTTTGAAGTGGCCCTGCTCGATTTTAAGTTATGGGACTCCAACCTTCTAAATTTTTGGCTAAATTTCTCAAAATTTAAATAAGTGATATAAAATCTAACAAGTACAAAATCAGGTTTCCAAAAGTGTTTCGACATCAGCTCCGACTCGGCGAACATATTTATCATAATTATTTTGATAAGGGTTGAAACCACCCCAATTTTCTGCGGCTTTGTGTTTCTGGAAATTTTATCCTACAGTTTTATTATCGTACATTTTTTCAAAATTTTATTTTTACATAGTCGTATATGAAATTTAATTAGCTACAAAGTAGCAGTTTCAGAAACCCTGGACGGGCTATAGTTTCCGAGCGCGGGCCCCCCAAAGGGAAGCAGTTCGCTCGACCCTAACGCCGAACTTCGACGCCGTTTGTGTCATCGCATCGGCGTGGCACACAAGGTCGCGCGCCTATAAGACATAATTAAATTCTACAGTAATTTCAACAATGAGGAAGATGAGTGTTTTTATTTTATTATCTAGAAAAATCAAACTTAAAATCTTAATAATAATAGTGAAAGAATTTTTACGATATCTCTAAAACTGTATTTTTAACAATTTTTTGAACTTGGGAGTTCTTAAATCCAGAGCGCGCTTGACCGCTTAGCGCGTGACGTCACATCGCCGGTCCTTGCTTGTTTCAAATACAATGTAGTTTTGATACGGCATCACAGATGGCGCTGGCCGTCTGTTGACGCCTTATGAAAAGAGTGCGGCGCCGCCCGGTCTGCGCGCACGCGAGCGGATGGCCGCCATCTTAGTGTCTCGGCTTCCTTAGTGTTAGACACACGGAAACCACGCGTTTGGAACGCGCCCTTGTTTTGTTAAATATAACTGGTGAAATCGGTCGTTTTGCGTTTGTTCACGTGCCCTATGGGAGTGCCGCGTTAAACGTGACAAATAAGTATCAAGGAACTGTCCTTTGATGCGTGCGGAATGACAATTCGTCTACGGGTAACCGTGTAGGCGCGTGTGAGTGCGTGAGTGCGGACCAAGTGCGAAGTGCGTGGTCGTTCAGGGTTTGGAGCTCCAAGGGGGTCGCTTAGGATCAGTGACATTGCCACCACATCGCACAGGCGGTCGGATCTGACCCAGGGAGGGTCGCCCGCCGCTTACGCCAGTGAGTACACTGGAGTGCACGTAAGTGTTAGACATTTGATTAGGTTAATTAGTTTAAGTCTTTAGTTTTAAGCGTCTTATGGTAGCAGACCATAAATTGTAAACATTTTCTGGTAGCAGAGCGTGGTTAATCTCGCCTCAACATTGTTAAATTCAACACTTTTTTATTTTTATTAGTTAATGTAGGTAGGTATCTCAACTTGTTGTTAGCTAAGCACTTTATAGTGACGTCGTTAACGTTAACGACTTAACTTTATCAGCCTATACACGTCCACTGCTGGACATAGGCCTATCCAAGTTGGTTATTGTATTTTGGTTATTTGATATTGTTATTTTTTGTTGTAACGTTGTAATAACATTTTGTTATAAAGTTTATTCTAGCGGCCTAGTTTAAGTTAATTTTAGGTATTACCTTTTGTTTTGTTTTTACGAGTGTGGCACGTTACTTGTTGTTGCATTGTGCACCTCACAATTTGGGAAACTGTTATCGTAGCCATAACTTGTGTTAGGTACTACCACTGTCGTCTGTGCTATTGTCGGCGGTTTTCCCGCTCCCGCTAATATCAACTAGGTAGTTGTTTATTTATTTTACATCTCCCTCAACGCGATGGCGAAGGCGGTCCTTGCGAAAGAGTTGCGTTGGTTCCTGGCAGTACGGGGGTTATTGACCCGAAAGGATATGGAAGATGCCGTGTTGGCGCGGGCGGAACAGTTGGGGTCGCGGGTGACCTCGGCGGAATCGGCTATGATGGCGGTGTCAGAGGCCACCCCGCCTCCAAGCGAGGAAGTCTGGGCGTCCTGTGAAGCGGATTTCGCCCAGATCATGGAGATCTGCGACGAGGTCACGCAGGTGGCCTGCGACATCAGACGCCGCAGGGAGGGCGAGCCCGTACCTCCAGCACCATCGCCAGCGGGAGGAGCGGCGATTGTGGGTAGGCTTCCCACGATACAGCTGGGCAGTTTTGACGGCTGCGTGGAGGAGTGGGTCGCCTACCAAAACATGTTTGTGTCGCTGGTAGACAGCCGGGACGACTTGACCCGGGGTCAGAAGATGGCGTACCTGCTGTCCACACTGCAGGGCGAGGCAAGGGCACTCGTCCAGCATCTAAAGGTTGAGGATGCCCAATATGGGACGGCATGGGAGCTCCTCACCAACCGCTACCACAACGTCCGGCTGTTGGCAGATGCACATGCCCGCCAGCTGTTGGCGTTGCCCGGGGTGCACAGTCGGGCGGACATAAGGCTGCAACTGTTGACGCCGGTCACCGTTGCATGCAACGCCTTGAGGATGTTGGGGTTGCCGGTGGACCAGTGGTCCTTCCTACTGGTCCACATCATCCTGACCAAGCTGCCCACGGACGTCCGCTCCCGCTTTGAGCGCGAGGCGGCAGAAAAGGAAGGGAGTGCTTTGCCCACATTGGAGGACCTGATGAGGTTCCTCGAGTACGAGGCAAGGGTCGTGGAGACCTCGCCTCCGGACCTGCCGCCACTAAGAGCGCTCCCGTGTAGGTGCGGCACCACACAGGGGCGCAGGACGCCCCAGGCTGCTCAACAGCAGCGGCCACCAGGACGCACGACGGCGCGGTTGGCGGCGCTGACGACAGCGGCCGGCAGGGAGCCGGCCTGTTTGCAGTGTGGCCAAAGGGGCCACCCCCTACTACGGTGTCAGGAATGGCGGGGGATGCCGGTGGCGGATAGGCGGCGAATGGTGAAGCGCAATGGCCTATGTTTTGGTTGCCTGGGCAACCACTTCGCCCGAGACTGTACCAGGGCCCAGAGATGCAGCGCTTGCGACGGGTCACATCACCTGCTGCTCTGTGCGAACCGGTCGGGCGCAGCCCCACCGACCCCCCAGCAGCGGCGCCCCACGGGCGGGGGTGCTCCAGGGCGGAGCACATCCCCACCCACTCAGAGGCGCAGTCCGGCGCGTGACGCGCCCCCACCGCGGGAGGTGAGCCGTGGACAGGCGCGTGCACCCATGGAGGGCCACGCGTCTGCAGGCTACCAGGCGGCCGGCCCAAGTGTGAGCTGGGGCCCTACGGGCGGGGGCCCGACAGCTGACCCGGGATCCCCTCCTGCATGGGCACCTGTGCGCGCTAGCGTGGAGCAGCGCGACCCGCCGGGGCCAAGGCGGTTCTCTCCGCCGCTCCACGAGTACCCCCTGCTGGAGTACCACCCGCCCTATCCCAGATATGGTAGGGCGGCGGACTACGCCCTTCCGAGGATGGCCATGTGCACCCGCCGGCCATACTTTTATGTGGGGGCCCAAGAGGGGAGGGAAGCCCAAGGGGCATAGCTAGCCTGCCCCCCTTCGAGAGCAGACCCGCGGACGGTTCTGCTCCCTACTGCGGCTGTCCGCGTTTGGGGCCCTCAGGGAGACTCGGTCACCCTCAGAGCCTTGTTGGACTCAGGGGCCCAAGGCTGCCTGTTGTCCACTCGAGTGGCACAAAAACTGGGTCTGGGCATGGAGGCCCCCTCGATGCCGCTACTCGGGGTTGGTGGCATGGAGGTTAGAGGTTTGATGGGCCAAACCCAAGTCACCTTCTCCGCGGTACATTCCTCTACTTTGAGGATTTCGGTAGCAGCCACGGTGATGGACACCATTGTGGGCTGGCAGCCTTCTACCGATCTGCCCTCTAGTACACGCGCAGTTACAAAGGGCCTAAATCTGGCCGACCCACTATTTGATCATCCGGCTCCGGTGGATCTCCTTTTAGGGTCGGATGTCCTTGGATGGATCCTGCTAGGATCCCAAAGGGCTTTGGGTCCCTCTTCATTGGTGGCAGTGTCCACGCTTTTTGGATTTTCAATTATGGGACCGGTCGTTGACGACCCGACTCCGGATGAGTCCAAGATCATCTTGTCTGCATCCTTGGCCAAGACGATGCAGAGGTTTTGGGAGATTGAGGAACTCCCCCTGGTCCCTAGGGTGGATCCCGACCATGTGGAGTGTGAGGCCTTCTATCAGGCTAACACGTCACGATCTAGGTCCGGGAGGTTTGTGACCAGGCTTCCTTTTATTGCCTCCCCTCCTGTTCTAGGGCAGTCCAGGGCTTTGGCGGAGAAGAGGCTGCTGGCCATGGAACGGCGCATGCGGCGTGACCCAGTCCTTCGGGACAAATACATTGCGTTTATGCGCGAGTATGAGGCTTTGGGTCACATGTCTCCGGCTCGAGTTGATTGGAGCTCAACTGGGCACTACTTCCTGCCTCACCATGCCGTGGTAAAGGCTTGCTCGGGCAAATTGAGAACCGTGTTTGACGGATCAGCCCCCACGTCTACAGGGGTATCCTTGAACCAGTGTCTCCATTCTGGTCCCAAGTTGCACCGGGACGTTGTCGATATCATCCTGAACTTTAGAAGACATCAGGTGGTGTTGGGAGCTGACATCCGGATGATGTTCAGACAGACGGTCATTCATCCGGATGACAGGCGCTACCAGCTCATCCTCTGGCGTGAACACCCGGAGGACCCGGTGACCGTCTACGAACTCAACACCAACACATATGGGTTGAAGTCCAGTCCATACATCGCAATCCGATCCTTGTTGGAGCTGGCCGAGCGAGAGCGGGCCCGCTTTCCCCGTGCCGCCGCCGTGCTGACACGTGACCTGTACGTCGACGACGTGTGCACCGGGGCCGAGAGTGTCGAGGAGGCCCTCACACTGCGGGATGAACTGATCGCACTTCTTGCAGCTGGGGGATACGAGTTGCGGAAGTGGCTGTCTAACGAGCCGGGTCTGCTAGAGGGGATACCAGAGGAGCACCAGCAGAACCCCACTTTGTTCGCAGATGCGGAGGACCCCAACATGATAGCGGTGCTGGGTATGCAGTATCAACCCGTACACGACATTTTCACTTTCCAGGTGGAGCTGGAGTCCCGGAGCATTTGGAGCAAGAGGACGGTGCTGTCCACTATTGCACGCATGTTTGATCCGAACGGGTGGATTAGTCCGGTGATCTTTTCAGCTAAGTGCCTGTTGCAGCAGCTGTGGATGCTAGGCGTCTCATGGGATGAGCCGCTCATCGGGCCGCCATTGAACACCTGGCTCGAGTTAATCTCCACCATGGAGGAAGTCAACCGGGTTGCCTTACCTCGTCGAATTTTGCCTCCGGGCAAATCTCAAGTGAGCCTGCATGGCTTCTGTGATGCTTCCGAGCGAGGGTACGCTGCGGCAGTGTATCTACGCACCGTTGATTCCGAGGGCCGGGTCAACGTCGTACTGCTCTTAGCCAAGAGCAAGGTTGCTCCAATCCGAACCCGTCTGACCATCCCCAAGTTGGAGTTGAGCGGGGCTCATCTTTTAGCCAGGCTGTTAAGCCATGTTCGTCGGGAGTTAGCCGCCACCGTAAACATCCGGGATGTCTTTGCGTGGTCAGATAGTCAGGTCGCGCTGGCATGGTTGCGCGCGTCGCCACATAATTTGGAAATCTTTGTAGGGAACCGGGTTTCCCAAATACAGGAGATCGGAGTTCTAATCACTTGGAGATACGTCCCAGGCGACATAAATCCAGCGGACTGTGCTTCCCGGGGCTGCACTGCTCCAGAGTTGGCAGCTTATCATCTCTGGTGGGGACCAGGGTGGCTGAAGTCGCCCGAGACCTCTTGGCCTGTCCAGCGGCTGGACAGGACGGTACAGATTCTACCCGGCATGCGTGTGCATACCCTGGCCGTGGAGACAGATATGGACCCCGACTGGCTGCCTGAACGATACAGCAGTCTGGACAAATTGCTGGCGGTGACCAGCTGGATGAAACGGTTCATCCACAACTGCCGACATCCGCGAGATAGACTTTTGTCCCCAGTTGTAAGTGCAGAGGAGCGTCAGAGCTCGCTACTGCACTGGGTCCGGGTACTGCAGGCGGAGCGCTTCAAGGCTGAGCTGCGGGTGCTGCGTGAGGGTCGCGCCAAGCTGAAGGGAGCTGTCGCTCGGTTAAATCCTTTTACAGATCCGGAGGGGCTTTTGCGTGTTGGAGGCCGATTACGGAAAGCCGACCTGCCTTACGGGACTCGACACCCCCTACTCCTGCCGAAGGATGGACCGCTGGTTAAGCTCCTGGTGTCCGATCGCCACATTCGTAATGCGCATGCGGGGTGCGGCGCGTTACTGGCCATCCTGCAGAGGGAATTTTGGATTTTGTCGGCTCGAAGAGCCGTTCGAGGAGTGCTGTTCCGGTGTCTGCCGTGTTACCGGCTTCGGGCTTCACTCATGCAGCCGCAGATGGGGGATCTGCCGTCGGACCGAGTCACCCAGTCTCGTCCATTTTCGGGGGTAGCCACGGACTTTGCCGGACCGTTTTCTGTGAAGACGACCACTCTTCGCAACGCATGGGTCGTAAAGGCATACTTGTGCGTATTTGTGTGCTTGGCCACGAAGGCCGTCCACCTGGAGGTGGTCTCCGCGTTGTCTACGGAGGCTTTCGTCGCCGCGTTGGATCGCTTCGTGTCGCGTAGGGGTCTGCCCTCACTTATCCGTTCCGACAATGGCACAAACTATAGGGGTACCGCTAACTATCTAAATGATGTCTACAAATTTTTAGAAAATAACGTAGATAGTTTAAGTCAGACGCTCGCCCGGAAGGGGGTAACTTGGCGGTTCAGTCCACCAATTTGCCCACACTGGGGAGGAATCTTTGAGGCGGCTGTTAAGTCCGCAAAGACCCACCTCCGCCGCGTCATTGGAGAAACGGTTTTAACCTTTGAGGAGCTTGCCACCGTGCTTTGTAAGGTGGAAGCGGTCCTCAACTCTCGTCCTCTCTGTCCCCTGTCCCCTGATCCAAACGATCTGGAGGTCTTGACTCCTGGACATTTTTTGATCGGGCAGCCGCTCACTGCTCTGCCGGAATACCCTTGGAGGGAAGAACGTACCACCCGGTTGTCGCGTTATCAAATGCTGCAGCAGATGGGCCAGAATTTCTGGTACCGCTGGTCCGTTGAATACTTGCATTTGCTGCAGCAAAGGGTGAAGTGGACAGACAGGACTGAGCCCCCTCGGGAAGGGGATTTAGTATTATTGAAGGAGGCCAACTTGCCTTCCTTGGTTTGGCGCCGGGGCCGCATCTTAAAGTTATTAATGGGTCCCGATGGGACTCCACGCGTCGCGGAGGTGTTGGTCGGTGGTTCGATTCTGAGACGAGCCATGGCAACACTCTCTCGTCTCCCGGTTGAATGAGCTAACGGTCTGAGCCTTCAGCCCGGGACGGGGGAATGTTTCAAATACAATGTAGTTTTGATACGGCATCACAGATGGCGCTGGCCGTCTGTTGACGCCTTATGAAAAGAGTGCGGCGCCGCCCGGTCTGCGCGCACGCGAGCGGATGGCCGCCATCTTAGTGTCTCGGCTTCCTTAGTGTTAGACACACGGAAACCACGCGTTTGGAACGCGCCCTTGTTTTGTTAAATATAACTGGTGAAATCGGTCGTTTTGCGTTTGTTCACGTGCCCTATGGGAGTGCCGCGTTAAACGTGACAAATAAGTATCAAGGAACTGTCCTTTGATGCGTGCGGAATGACAATTCGTCTACGGGTAACCGTGTAGGCGCGTGTGAGTGCGTGAGTGCGGACCAAGTGCGAAGTGCGTGGTCGTTCAGGGTTTGGAGCTCCAAGGGGGTCGCTTAGGATCAGTGACATTGCCACCACATCGCACAGGCGGTCGGATCTGACCCAGGGAGGGTCGCCCGCCGCTTACGCCAGTGAGTACACTGGAGTGCACGTAAGTGTTAGACATTTGATTAGGTTAATTAGTTTAAGTCTTTAGTTTTAAGCGTCTTATGGTAGCAGACCATAAATTGTAAACATTGCTCGTACGCGCGCTGTATCCGAAGCATTGTTTTTGCGTTACTTTAATTATCTTCGTTTATATTTGGTAAATATGGAAAAAAATACCGTATAGATATTGTATAGTACTTATATGTACTAATACAACAATTAGCACACTGGAAAAGTACTTTTTTCATGTTCCAAATGACAAAAAACTAAGAAACAAGTGGTGTAACCTGATGAGAAGGGAGGAGACGTTATCTACCAAAACAAGTAGACATTGTTGCGAAGATTATTTTAATGCGAGTAGGTACTAATTATATCTATACATTTTTGCATTATAGGTAAGAAGTAACTACATATATATTAGGTACTATTTGTGTAATAAATAATTGATATGAGATACTCGTTCGTACTTACTTGCTTACAGTGTTGGCCTATTAAGTTCAAGTAATTTGACGAAGTTTTTCACAGATTTTGTATATTTGACATTTATAATTTGATATGTTATTTTAACAGAATGTAATCTTGAAATAAATGATTATTATAATTTAACAAGACCTACCTTTCCGACTGCTTTGATGCGTTGTGTTTGTGTAGAAGATAGTGTAGTGACATTTTATCGATAAAGTTTTCTCATTATTTAATGCATCTCGTTATTTTCAACATTTAACTGTCCCGCTCGTTCCCCAAATTTAACAGCACCAGATTATTTTCTCTGGGGTTATTTAAAAGACAAGGTGTTCATTAATAAACACAGGATAATCAAGCTGAAGGTCAACATCCGAGCTAAAATGCAGTTGCTAACTCCTCATGTTCTGAGGAAATTAATGAGAAGTGCTCTCGAAAGAGCCCGCCTTTGTGAGGCTGAAAATAGTGGTCATTTACGTAATGTAATTTTTAAAACCTAACTCAAAAATATCTCTATGAGTGTTTTTTTATTATCTCATAATAATTAAGATGAATTTAAAAAAATTAAAAGTTGTAACCAATTTTAACCCCGTCGTGACATTTGCGCCACCCAATATAAAAAACAGGAAATGCATAGTTGATACTATATATGTCTATATATACTAACTGCAAGTACGACTAGCAAGCCTATGCTATTCAGAGGTGAACTTTTTATAAAAGTCCTCAGATTCTCACAGAAAAAAATATTGATAAAATATAAATTTTAACCCAAAATCCACTTATTTAGCGATTTACAACAAAAACTTATTGCAGATTGAATCGGACACCGAAAATTATCTCAAGGAGATAATACATTGATACTTTTTGTATATCTTCAGTTGGGTGAAAGTAAGTCATAATCTGAGGGGATTTCTCCGGTTGCCCATATCTTTGGCTTTTATAAATTTCAACTGAGACCCAACTTACGACAGTTTTGGTTTCATCCAATAACATGTAATTTCTGTGCAAGCAGGCTCCTCACTGCGTCTATGTAACCACATGACCAATGCCATAGTATGTTTACATCTTCCTCTACTTGCCGCACAACCTTCGCAATCCAGACTTAAATTCTTTCAAGCTATTTCATCACAAACAAATTTACAGTGATATGGCGTGGTTCGGACCTTATGCTCGGGTGTAATTCTTGCCTTTACTGACTTACACCCAACTACAACTATTAAAACATGACGTCTTCTTTTAGCTTATTGTTTTAACACATTATAGAACGAAACTCATTTTTATTGATAAGAGATTGCAAAAATGGACAGCACTAGTACCGAGACGAAAACTATTCTTTACGCGCATATTGTTTGTATTAAGTACCTACAACAATAGTGTCGCAAACAATAAGCTCGCAATCTGGTTACCAACTGGGAAGCTAAAAAAAGGCCTTTAAATACGCACACCTCAGCCACAACTCACAACGAAATAATGAATTTCATAGTAGTGACTTACAAACAAACTATTTTTACTATTATTAAGTACTTTATGCATAATATCGTCCCACACCCACACTCACTGCTTAGAGGGTAGGTACTTAAATAGGTATCTACTATACTATATATCTATATCACTTCGCATGATTTGTGAAATATTCCGCAAGGTCAACTTACGGCAAATTATTTGATTGTCCACGTGAAAATCCTGGCTCCATTTAGACTACAGGTAGCACTATTACCTACTAGGTATAGATAGAAAACAAACGCATGAAAGTAGGTAGCCAAAGTGAATTACTTAAAAGAAAAACCATCGCGTCGTATGCGGGGCGGCCGAGCGGCGCGGCGGGCGGGGCAGGCAGCGACCGGCGATGTGACGTCACAGAGATCACGCGGACGCGGGTAGGCAGTTTCGGTGGTCCCAAATTGATTAATTCATAAAAAATTCAATTTTTATGATATCGTCTTGATTTTTACGTAGTTGTTATCACAATTCATTACGCGTTTTTTTAAGACTAAGCAATCGCGATTAGTTATCATTTACATCTTCCTCATTACTCTCTGTCTTCGGAGGCCCATAACTCGGAAGCTATAACTTATTTTTGACCCAAAATTTGGGATTAGGGTCAGAGCGCCCACGCTAATTATTTTCGGAGATTTTTTGATTTACCATATTTTTCGAAATCAAAACTCAAAATTTATTTTTCAAAATTTTTAAGTACTAGTTGCGTCCATTCCTTACAATAACCCCTAACCCTGATAAATCCTACAAAACCCACCCCCAAATTCCAAATTGACCTACCCCATCCATACTAATCCTTAATTTCCACCCACTTCCATACACTCCACCCATTCACTTCCATCAGAGAAAACCATCCCCATCACTTACCCTACCCATTCCCATTAAAAAAAAAAAAAAAACCCACCCCCAATTTCCAAAATTACCTACCCCTTCCACCCTAATCTTCGATTTTCTCCCACTTCCAAGCACCCCACCTATATACTTTCTTGAGAGAAAATCATCCCTATCACCTACACTACCCATCCCTATCAAAAACTCCACCCGACCCCCGAAGTCCCAGATTCTTTCCGGTGGTGTCACACTCAGATTTGATCTATCTTTGAAAGTATCAAAGATAGAGCAAAAAGGAGCTCAAAATCCGCTTTATTCTTTCCGCTTTTGTAGTCAAAAGTACACATCATCATCCTATCCCTCCACCTTCCAACCCTTAATCCCAACCCTTATCTTGGTGGTAAACTCAATTTTGTTTTATCTCTGAAACTATCAGAGATAGAACAAAAAGGAGCTCTGATTTGGCGACGGACTGGTGTCCGAAGTCGAATCCATACCCACCTCACTACCCTGCTCAATCCCAACCCCCTACCTCCAACCCTTACACCTTAATCCTCGGATTCCTAAGGAACTATAAGTTTGTCGCCTATAGTACTTAGACCCGAACCATCCTCACCATTTACCCTACCCGATTCCACCCAAAAATCACCCTCCTTATTTTCTACCCAAAGTTCCCAGGTTCATTCCCCGTTGCTTTTTACCCTATCTCCTAAACTATAGGAGATAGAGCAAAAAGGATGTCAAATTCGGCTTTAATTTATACGCTTGGCGGGTGTACTTCCTTAGCAAAAAGTTATTGTGGTAACCCACCCTACCCTATCCTGTCATAAAACATACCCACCCAAACCCACCCAAATCCCCCAGAATAAAACGTTCTATAACTCAGGAGGCACGGTTCTTACAGTGGTGCTTCCTTGACAACTTATTATTCTTACATTCTATCCTATCCACCCACCCACAAACCCCACCACCCTGAGATTCTATTGAGTCCAGGCATTAGTTTTAAGACTGAATTTTATTGAATTCATTTTAATTTTTGACTTGCTGACCCTGAGACTTTTTTGAGTCCAGGCATTAGATTAAGTAAGACTGAATTTTATTGAATTCATTTTAACCCTTTAATTGTTTTAATTTTAATTGACAAAGCTACTCCCGGGATCTTGCTTATTGACAACACAATATACACACACACTCATAAACAACATCACAAAATATTATACAACATTACACTAATAGAACAAACATTAGAATCTGCCTCCTACCTTTTTAATAAAAAAAATTAATTTCACTGTATTACTAGTCATTTATTAATTGTTTTAACTTTTACATTATTTAATTCAATTTATTAATTCAAATTATTTCAATTTTACTTCAGTTTTATTTCAATCTTAGTTCATTTTATCTTAATTTCAATTTTTTTATTTTATTTTATTTTAATTTATTTTAATCCAACTTATTATTATTATTTACAGTTTTAATTATAGTTTAATAGTTTTCTAGTCCATAGTTAGGTAGATTCTTTTTGTTTAGTCTTGTCCCTCTTTTACAACATATACAAATATTTTAACGTGTTTTATTTTGGTGTTAGTGTGTGTATTTAATAAAAAATTTAGTTCTTGTGCGTGTCCCATATCCCATTTTATCCCAATGATCGTGTTTACAACTTTTACAACTTTACTTTTAACGTGTTTTTTCTTTTTACAACTTTTACAACTTTACTTTTAACGTGTTAATTTATTATTGTCCGTCCTAACTTATTTTGTCCGTCCTAACTTATTCGTCCGTCCTTAAATTAGTTAAACCAGGAGCCCAACCCGTTTATCGAAAGTGAACAGCAGGGAAGAGTCGATGGTTCACCAATCCCCACCACTAAAACCGAAGCTGAAACCAGCAGCGGCAAGGCTGGAATTGGAGCTGACGCACCTTCTCCCGGGAATGTCGTGCACCGACATAAAACAAAACGCCAAGAAGGCACAAGGTAGAGTGATGAAGGCCTTAGAGACGAGTGCCGGTCATCGGTCGGTGACGAAAGAGGACAAGGCCACCATCCAGAAGGAGACAAATGAACTGGTAGTGATGGTGGTAGAGTTAGTCGGAAGATTAGAAGACATGGAAAAAAGAAAAGAACCAAAGACTGGAATGGGTAAGACTGTCCACACACAGATTGTAAGGGACAGCACCGAATTTTAACAAGATACCGGGAGAAGATTAGAGAGAATAGAGAAATTGCTAGCGGAAAATAAAGCAGTTAACGAAAGATGCGAAAGACTGCAGGAAGATACCAATAGAAAAATCACGGAAAAGATAAAAGATATGGAAATAGGGAACAAAGAAAAGCCGCAGAAGGCAACGTACGCAGCAGTAACCGCAGAAGGACGGTTGAGGACCACACCCCAAACACTCCACTCTCTCATCGTGGTGTCGACCGACGTCAACCTGACTAGTGACCAGGTTATGGAAACAGTTAGGAAGACGGCGGAAACCGATCCTGATGGAGAGTGGATTAGAGTCCAGAAAGTCAGAAAAGCCAAAGACCAAAAAATCATCATTGGGTGTGGTTCGGAGAAGGATGTAGAGCTGCTTAAGAAAAGGTTAGAAAAAGAAAGTACTCTAAAGATAGAAAGAGCCAAGAACAAGAATCTGCTGGTGATAATAAGATACATAAGGGAGGACAAAAAGAAAGAGCAGAATTTGGCAGCAACTGACAGAGTCGGGGACTCTTCAACTACAATGGGGAGTCTCCAGAGTAGAGGATCAGTCCCCGTTGATCCAGTGCTCCCGCTGCTTGGGCTACGGCCACATCAAGCGGGTCTGTCAGGAGCAGCTGGACAGTTGCAGCCACTGTGGGGGTAACCACTTGTACGCCGCGTGCAAGGAGAAGCTGAGTCCCCCCCGCTGCCTTAGAGAGCCGGCCTGGAAGACAAGTCTCACATCACCTTTAACGAGGTATGCCCGATAAGGGCTAAGTGGGACAGGCTGGCCAGGGCTAAGGTAGCGTATAGGTGCTAAAGGCATGGCGTCGGCTCAGAAAAAAAGCATGAAGTATGAAGTAGTACAGGCAAACCTCCAGCGGAGCAATAACGCATCCTCGGAACTGTTGGCAGAGATAGCCAACAGGAAGATTTGTTTCGCGCTAATTCAGGAGCCGTACATAGGTAACAAAGGAGTCATGAGCGATGTGTCCGGGGCTCGGATCGTCCAAGCGGCATACGAGGTTGGGAAAAGTAACAAAGCCGCTATTTTAATTAACAACAAAAATATTAAAATCTTACAATATCCCAACCTCACAACCACCAACTTAGTAGCGGCTAAGTTGATAACTGCCGAATGGACGATCGGAGTAATATCATATTATTTTGAACCGGACGCTGACATTGAGACTTATGTACGACTCCTGAAGGAGATGATTAGGGAGATGGGTTGCGATTTGCTCATTGTTGGAGGGGATGCGAACACCTGGAGTGAGTGGTGGGGAAGTGACAGGAGCGACAGCAGGGGTGCAGAATTGGCAGGGTTATTTACTGAATTAGGACTGGAAGTTATGAATGAAGGGAGCACTCCAACTTTTGATACCTGGCGCAGTGAGAAGAGATACAAGAGCTCGGTGGATGTGACGTGCTGCTCGGAGGACATGGCCAAACTGGTGCAAGATTGGAGAGTAGATGAAGGGATGACGACCTCAATTAAGCCACAACGCAATTATATTCAAAATCAATTTAGAAGAAATAAAGGAGATAGAGAACACGAGAACAACAAGAAAATATAAGACAAACAAGATAGAATGAAGTAGTTTCAAAGAAACATGTAAATTAGAATATGAGAAAAGGAATATAAAATTAGAAGAGATAGCTAAAATAAAAGAAATAAAGGAATTGGAAGATGTGAAACATGTGAGAAAATGTTAAAAAACAGCGCCAAACCGTTTGGCTTACGTCGTCGAGCAGTACGCCAAGACTAAAGATACCAGGAAGAAATGGAAAAGGCCAGGTGTACGAGTAGATTTTGAGTTATGTATGTCAGAGACAGGAATAAAAAGAGTATGTAGTTAAGAAGATATAATAGAGTTCACAAATGAGTTAGCGTTACAGTAAAGTAGCGTTTGTGTTGCGCGTTAGATGACAACTAGTCCGCGTTAGCCTACGTGACTTATATAGCAATAATTATTGAGGTTACTTAAATCAAAATACCAATGTTCGGTTGCTAACCGTACACCAGGATCAGAAGTTGGAAGGAGTTCTGCGAAAAGCAAGAGAGGGAAACAATGTGGGAGGGCATATACAGAGTGATAGGAAGAACAAAAAAGGCATACGAGGACCTGCCGATAGCTAGGGATGGCAAGAACACCAGCCCAAAGGAGTCGGTGCGCATAATGGCCGAAAGCTTTTACCCGGAGGATACCGAATTGGGGGAGAACGAAGAACACAAAGAAGTGAGAAGAAGAGCAGCTGAAGCGAATGAGGGTAACAAAGATAACCTTTGCGACCCTCCATTCGTAGAGGCTGAACTTCTTCAAGCAGTGAATTCGTTCAACCCCAAAAAGCCCCGGGTGACGATGGCTTCACGGCCGATATATGCGCAGCAGCTATTACAGCCGACTCCTTATTATCCCTAGCTGTCTTCAACAAATGCCTAGAGCTCTTCCACTTCCCAAAGCCCTGGAAAGTGGCAACTATAATCTTGCTGAGAAAGCCAAATAAGGAAAACTACACGCGCCCCAAATCTTATAGGCCAATAGGGCTCCTGGCAATGTTTATTTTTATTTTATTTATTTATTGGGGTAACCAACAAAGCAATTACACAAAAACATGCTTAAACATACATTGCATCTTACAAAAAATGAGTAATGCTTTACTTATAGGTACCACTACATGCAAGTAACATAATTATTAAATGTTTAATCTCAAGTAACAGACATCCCTTAGAGACAAAATAATTTAAAATTTACCACAATGAAAAGTAAGTTAATGCTAAATTAATTAAAATAAAGTTTGTAGTATAATTTTGTTCTTAAAACCTTTACGTGTATCCGAAAAAATATCTATATCAGTGGTTTTAAACAGTGTGTTGTACTTGTTTACAATTCTGTTGAGCGGCGAGTGATGGCCAAGATTTGTTCTTGAAATACTGCTGACAAAAGGAGTATACTTTGAAAGACGAGGAAGTTTCAACGGCGCATTAATGTTAATTTTGGATATGAGAAGAGGACTGTCAAAAATACCATTGACTTTATATAGAAACATGTGATCCTGCAAGCCTCTTCTGTTACAGAGGGAATCCATTTTAAAGTACTCCAAACGATCACTATAGTGCGGAAGCTTTCGTGCCATATTACAACTATAGGCAAGATGCCACAAAAATCTTTTTTGGATTCTCTCGATGCGTTTAGCATGGACTCCGTAATGAGGGTTCCATACGGTGCTGCAATACTCAAGATTGCTCCTCACGAGAGCGTTATAGAGTAATATTTTGCTAGCAGAATTCTTGAAGCACTTAATGTTACGCAAAACGAAACCCAGCATTTTAAATCCTTTAGTGGCTATGTTATCGATGTGGACATGAAAACGTAGTCCACTGTCTAATGTTACTCCAAGGTCACGTACCTCATAAACTTGGGTAAGGGGTGTGTTTCTTATTGTGTAATGGCTTGGGCAGGTGTTTTTGCTTCTAGAAAACTGTATGTAGTAACATTTTTCAATGTTTAAAGACATGCAGTTATCATCGCACCATTTTACTAGGGCATTTATGTCAGCTTGGAGTAGAATCCGATCGTTTGGAGAACGTATTTCTCTATAAAGTTTGAGGTCATCGGCGTATAAATAAAATTTTGAATTTAGAAGGGAGGAGACTATGTCGTTTATGAATATATTAAAAAATAACGGACCTAAATGGGAACCTTGCGGCACACCGGATAAAGCCATGAACCGTTCGGACTCAAACCCTTGTACCAACACTACAAAGTTTCTGTTCAGCAGATAGGAGTTACACCAACCCAAAAGACTTCCAGCAACACCAATCGCAGACAACTTGGATATAAGGATTTTGTGATGGACTCGGTCGAAAGCTTTACTGAAGTCCGTGTATATAACGTCCACAGGCACTTTTGCATCGACCGAGGTACATATGTCATCAACAAAAGGTACTAAGTTGGTTTCTGTTGACCTGGACTTATAAAAGCCATGCTGTTGCGGTGAGATAATTTTTTTGAAGTGCCACGAGATAACCGGGTAGATCAAAGACTCAAAGACTTTTCCGATCGCAGGCAGGATAGATATAGGCCTGTAGTTCTCAGTACAATTTCTGTCACCAGATTTAAAGATTGGCACTATTACAGCCTCCTTCCACCGCTTTGGAAACACCGCCGAAGATAGTGACTTATTAAAAATTAAATTTAAGGGATAAGAAATAGAATCCGCACACGAACATAAAAATAAAGCCGGTATACCATCGGCGCCAGCACCTTTATTGCAATCTAGCTTTTTTAAGACCTTTGAGACTTCCTCGCGAGAGAGTCTTGCAGAGCTAAGGCTTGACTGGGAGCAATTTTTATTAGAGGATTCCCAAACAAGAGGTAAGGTTTTATCTATGTTATAAACGGATGCAAAATTTTTGGCAAAAAGATTACATATATCAGAGCCATTACTCGCGATCACATCGCCACTATACATTTCAGAGGGAAAGTCGGTATCGTTATTTTTTCTCTTGCCTTTTACGAACGACCAAAACAATTTAGGGTTAGATGCAAGGCTAGACTCAAGTTGTGCAATATAAGTACTGTAACACTTTGCCTGCAGCTTCTCACATCTATCCCTGAGCATTCTAAGATCTAAAACATCACGAGGGTTCTTGTATTTTCGAACTCTTACTCGACAGCGATATTTTTCATTCAAAAGTTTAATTAATTCATGTGTGAACCAAGCTGGATGTTTCGACGTCCTACTTTTCTTTAAGGGGACATGGAGAGTTATAATGTTATGAAGAATTTTGTAAAATATATCAACCACTTCATCAACATTGTTTGTACCAGCAGAAAACTCAGCTTCCCAATCGGTATTGTCCAAGGATTCCCTTATTTTGTCAAAGTCAGCTTTATAAAAGTTGTGTTTCAATGAGTTGTTGGACTTCAATACCCGGTTACTGCCAAGTTTGACCATGAATTGCAAAGCAGGGTGATATGGATCCAAACTAGTTAGTATATCATCACTCTCAATTAAGTCAACGACAGGTATATTACTAAGAACCAGATCTAATATTTTATTCTTATTATTTAGAACCAGATTGTATTGAGTAAACAGGTTTAGAGCGACAAAGTCCAATAAGTCTTGAGCGTACGAGCTATGCACGGTTGCAGCAGTGGGTGCCGTCTTGCCCATCCAATCAATGCAACCCAAGTTAAAGTCACCCAGTACAACGGTATTATTTACATACTCCATAACGCGGTTGGTATTCGTAATAAAATGGTTAAGCAATTGTTTCTGAATAGGTGGTGGCAGATAAACCGCACAAATGTATAAACTTTCCTTTTTTATTTTACCACCTATATTAACACAGACCCATAAATCTTCACAATTACTTTCAAACTTTATTAACCTTACAGAATGATATAGTTTCGACACGGCAATTAACACACCACCACCACGCTTACCAGAGTGGAAACCACTAGATGAACGGTCACGTCTATAGACAACATACCGACTGTCGAAAAGCTCAGAGTTCATAACGCCAACATCAAGCCAAGTTTCACTCAAAACAATTATATCGTAATCGTTACAAATAACACTATTATAGAAATCTAAAGTTTTTGTGTTCAGACCTCTGACATTTTGGTAATACAGTTTTATGAAATTATATTTTAATTCTTTACGTATAAACAAAAGCAAAAAACAAAGATAATATTCTAATTCAATTTTGACAATGACTCCATATCCTTTATCAAAATAGGAGGTGAGGTTTCCGTTTGGCGCATAAAAACTCGACCACTGCGTACCCAGACAAATTTAAACTGAAGTTCTTTAGCTTTCTGCCGAGCGGCTCCATGAAGTTGTTTGTTCTCGGGTGTTAGGTGCTCTACGACATAAATAGGCGATCTCTCATCTCCGCCTATACCCAAGTGCGCCGAGTTCAATTTTCCATGTGGGTGCTCACGATTAAAAGATATAGATGCAGCTAAGACACTATCACGAAGGCGAGGGCTACTAAACCTCACAAGAATGGACCGTGGTCTACTGCTTTTATTATTAAACTTCATTGTCCGCGCACAGTAAGCGATGTCGGACTCTTTAATAGGACACTTCACCACGCTACCAAGCTGAGTGACCAAGTTCACTATATTTTCGGATTTGTGTTCCGGTACACACTGCAACTCAATGTTACTAGACCGAGACAGTTGTTCCATCTGATTAAGACGAGTACTGATGATACCAATAGTCGATCGCAAAGAATCGTTTTCTTTCACGAGCGATTTTATACTCGAGACATGAGTGGAACATTCCGACTTAAGCTCCTCAAACTTTTCGCTAATAAAAGTAATGGAGTCCTTAAAGCTCGTCAGTTCGTCGCGTATTTCTTTTAATTGAGAACTAAGCTTATTATTTATAGCGCGTTCTAGACAGCGACTGATAGTCTCGCTTATTTGCTTATCTATTAGATCTCTCAGGTCATCCTTGGACAAACAGCGACATGTATCACCTGAGCCTGACTGAGGCGGTGAAGACCGTTGTACCTTACCTTTGTCCCGCGTAGTAACATTCTCGAGTAAGCCCTCAGAACTACTGAGCGACGAATGTTGTGACGAACGGACCGGTGTATTATCCGATTTAGGAACCTTGCAAACACAGCCAGGACAACTCCATTTGGATTTGGAGTCTTCGGTAAACCTCTTAAAAGATTGCATTGAAACATTAACACACAATATATGATACTTATTTTTGCAGCGATAACATTCCAAATATTCTTTGTTTTGTTTGATTGCGTTCGAACAAGCAGCGCATATAGCCGACATTATAATGCAGCTAAGTAGGTATCTCGCCAACCGCTCAAAGTTGTTGCAAGTCACAATCTAGGTATGTTTCACTCGATGCGATACGCAGCGCACAGCTGACGAGTGACGGACGACCGACGACGCGACGACTCGGGGAGCCTCGGGTACTTTCGCCAACACGTTACGCTAACCGTTGCAGGTGTGACGGCGACGAAAAATAGCAACTGGTGCTTCACTCAAGGGGCGCCCCGCAGTCTAGAGGAGCACGCACTATTTTTTCACTTGCAGATTCACTTATTAGGATCACACTATACTGAGCGCTATGGTAATGACTAATAAGGATAGTTTAGATTGCAGTTAATTACGATTTACTTAAAATAACCAGCGACACGTCTGCTTCTTAAGATTAACGAACGACGAACGATGTTGGGCAAAATCTTCGAAAAATTATTAGTTAGAAGATTGAAGTGGTATGTGCTGCCCAAACTCAACCCATACCAATATGGAGGACTCCCTCTATGATATGGTCCAGCGGATAAAACAAAATTTGGTTGAGAAGATTATGGTTGTGATCTCGCTGGATATAGAGGGGGCCTTCGATAATGCGTGGTGGCCCCAAATGAAATGCCAATTAAAAGAGAAGGGATGTCCGATAAATCTACGGAGGCTGGTGGACAGTTATTTGAAAGATAGGAAGGTGACGGTGAAGTATGCAGGGGAACAATACAGTAAAAATACCAACAAGGGCTGCGTCCAAGGTTCTATTGGCGGGCCCTTGTTCTAGAACCTAATTTTAGACCCCCTGCTCAACAAACTCACCGTCGCCAACGTATACTGTGAAGCCTTCGCAGATGACATCGTATTAGTTATAGAGGGCAGCATAGCCGGAGAAATCTCCGTGAGGGCCAATTCCGTTCTCTCCCGTGTCCAGAAGTGGGGAGAGTCGAACAAGCTGAACTTTGCGCCACAAAAGACCAAGGCGATGGTCATAACCAGAAAGCTGAAGTTCGACACGCCCCGTCTGGAGATGGGAGGAACGGACATTGAGATGTAGATAGTTTCAAAATTTTAAGTGTCATTATTGGCGATAAGCTTTTATTTAATAAACACATATACAATACGTATGTAAAAAAGCAATCGGGATATATAAAGGAGTGTGCAGAGCGGCGAGGGCTACGTGGGGACTGAACTCGGAGATCATTAGGACGATCTTCAAAGCTGTTATCGAACCCGTGAACTTGTACGCAGCAAGCGTCTGGTCCAAGGAAGCGAGGAAGGCGGTCTCCCGGAAAGCCCTCGATGTAGTATTGAGTACCTTTTTTAGCGAAATACACCAGCACTTATATACAGTCCACTTGCCTTTTACTGGACAATTATCCCGAGCTACATAGTTAGGGCTTTGGCCAGTACAATAATAATAAATGCGTTTATTGCTTTCAAAAACTAGTATTTAGGTAACAATTCCATACTTATATTATAACTAAAGAAAAAACATTAGATACACATATTTCATGGAAGAGCATACATGGGTAGATCATTATATAAATTTTGAAGGCAAATGGAAGCGGCTCAGCTAGTGCTGACATAAGACAGCGCTGATTTTCACTCGCTCCCACTCCTCTAAGGTCTATTGTGTGATAATAATGATAATAAATGTGCGTGATAATAATAAATGTGTGCGTGCGTGTAACTGTAATGTGTGTGTGTGAGGTGGGTGTATCTGTTTGTGTATGGTGGTTGTGAGGGTGTGTGTGTGTGAGGGTGTGTGTGTTTGAGGGTGTGTGTGTGTGTGTGTGTGAGAGGGTGGGTGTATGTGAGTGTGTGTGCCTGTTTGTGTGTGTGTATTTGTTTCTAATATAAATGATTTTAAAAATATTTAAAAAACATTTATTTAGGGGCAGGGATTTCTAATATCCACGACTAAGGTTTTCTGCCGCTGATTGTTTCCTCAATAAGGCTGTTTTGTATTTAGCTTTGAAACATTCAATGCTAATTTTTACTCTCATAGGAGGCGGTAGAACGTTCCAGATGCTTGCAGCGTGACCTTTAAAAGTTCCTCGATGTCGTGTGGACTTGTGCTTAGGTATCTTTAGAAGGTTTTGTAGAGTAAGCCGCAGGCTTCTCTGAGTGAGTGAGTATCTCCAATGCAGGTAAGTTTTTCGAAAAGGTACTCAGATTTTTTGTTCCAGATTATCCTGTGAACAGTGCAGGCATACTGGAGTTCGCTTGTTGCTTACATATTTAGAATGCTTTTCTTGTTTAGGTATGGAGTGATAAATTCTCTCCTCCTCTCTTCAATAATTTTGTACACGTTGTATGGGTTTTTCGGAGTGGGCTCTTAAATTTGGGGCTAACGATAGAACTACAGTAATTAAAAGTGGAGAGAACAAGAAGGTCTATAGGTGTGGTCTAATTTTGTACAGCGTTTTTAGTTTGAAAAGGGCATTCGTAACTTTCCCATTCACATGATCTTTAACTTTTGTTCTCCATCTAGAACCCCAAATAACGAGCCGATTTTACTTTTTCTAAGACTACATTATTAATAGAGACTTCCCCATTACAATCTGCAACTCGCTCAATTTGGTGTTTAGTTCCTAACATCAAAACTTGAGACTTAGTGGGATTTAAGCATAGGGAATTATTCTCTGACCAACCATATATTCTTTGCAGATCAGCATTAATATTTTTCATCGCTTCTTGTGTGTTTTTAGCATCAAAGGAATTGTAATTGAGTTTCATCTGCATATAAATGGTACTTATACGTGTTCATGTCGCAAAACATAAAACTAAATGTTGTTTTAGTTTGAGTTAGTTCCATCACATCATAAGAGATGGCGTTGGCGTCGAGTTAGATGGCGCTATTGGAGTTTCTCGTGCGTTAGTAAATAAGCGACTGATGCTTGTATCAATAAAATATACTTAGATCAAATTACTATTGCGGTTTTATTACCCTTTTAGTGGTTACAATAAAAGTTCAAATCCAATACTTTCGGTATTATTCAATACGTCTTTATGCAGTTTGGAAGGTCTGCTGTAAAAATTGTGAATAAAACAGGACTCAATATAGACCCCTGCGGCATGTCCCGATCGACCGTTTTTGGAGAACATATATTTGTACCGTCACTTGCGTAAATCACTACTGTTTGTTCCCTAATTTGTCAAATAAGTTTCGAACCATTTACATGTGCTAGTTGAAAAACCGTAGTGTTTTAGTTTGGCGAGCAAAAGCTGTGGGTGTAAGCAATCAAATGCTCTCGTGTAATCCAGTAGCACCAAAATACTACTCAGCCCATATCTGATGCTTCCGAGAGGTCGTCTATAACATGTAGTAGAGCCGTCTCCGTGCCGTGTCCTCGCCGAAACCCATACTGAAACCGAGGAATAATATGATTTCTATCCAAGTAGTCGATCATTTGGTTTAGTAAAACCTTTTAAATCTTACTTTTATACAACAACTTGATACGAAGTATGCTCGGTGTAGGACAGGGCTGTCATTTTTGTGATAGGGTTGACAAAGAAAGTAAAACTGAATAACAGGTACGTGTAAGTTATTTATTTTAATACATTACATAATTATATACAAATGATCGGCGCGGGCGCGGGCGGCGCGCTCAGTCGTCTTCGTGCAGCGTGAACAGCTTGGCCACCTCGAACAGGTCCTCGAACTCGCCCTGCGCCAGCACCTGCGGGCGGCCACGACACGGTCAACGTAATAACGGACTTTATATATGTTTTAAGTAGCCTTTTATGGGTCCCACTGCTGGGCAATGGCCTCCCTAATTAAAAAGTGGTCAAGTCGTTCCCCCTTCTCCGCTTTGGCCTGCCATCTCTCCGGTGTCTATCGCATGGAAGTCAATTATTACTTTGTTGTTTGAACTATATATATATTATAAGGGTGTTTGATAATACCTGTATAATCCCGAATATGGCAGATAGGTCACAGGTCGTAGAACCCCGGAAAATTAAAAGCATACCAGCAAAGGACCATAAAGCCGAGATATTAATATAAAATATATAATATAATAATCTATATTATATTATATATTTATATTTATATAAAAATCAATAAATTGCTGTTCGTTAGTCTCGCTAAAACTTCTGATTTTAAAATATTAGTGGAAGTTCAGGGAAGGTTTAAGCGGTGAGAAACATAAATAATAACTAAGTAACGGAAAACACTAAAAACGACAATTTAATTTTCCAATGCAAAATGATTTGTTTGTTTTGTTGTCATGGAAACTGACAAAGCGGTACAAGTCCGCCGGGTCAACAAAATGTTCCTAGCTGTGAAATTTATAAGTGCGTCCAGGTGCGTTATCTGTAAACGTGTTCACAGCGTCACCGGACTTTTTTGGAGGCGGCGACAAACTTAGAGGTTTCCTCAAGCCACACTGCTTGATCACGATCAAAACAACGTCAGGTTTCTAGAGGGAATGGCATCACGCAAGCATGCGCCCGCACTCTATTAGATTCTCCGAGTAGTTTGGACAGGATTGGGATGGCCTTTACAGGGTTACAATAGTGGTGTACATACATTATAAGCAGATGCGTGTCTAAATCAGAGTTTATACCCTAACTATCCTAACTGTACAGTGCAAGCACTATACAGTATTGTAGTGTCAGCGCTTTACCTGCGCGCGGCAATTACCTAATTAATTAGTACACGTTTGCATAGCACTCAATTTAGACTTACCCATGAGCAATTAAATAAGTCAATCATTTTATCATATCAAGATTTTCGTATCATTTTCTATCATCTTAAGTTGTGTGATCGCGAGATCATACACTAACTAATAATAGCCTAACTTAATATGCGAAAGTGAGTTTGTTTGTTTTGTACAAATATTCCCAAGAGTCAATCAAAGATTTATTATTAAAAAAGTGAGTTTGTTTGTTTGTTTGTTTGTGTGATACCCTTTCACGCGTAAACTATTTAACGATTAATTTATTTTTTGTCATAGACTCTGTCAAAACG